>JAWPHD010007090.1:0-134522 GCA_037043455.1 Cyrtodaria siliqua | reverse complement strand
AGTACCGTTAATTCACATATGTATGTTCTAGGATCTGCATACGTGAGATGGGGACGAACTGAATGTCCTGAAAATGGAACAGACATTGTTTACAGAGGTTAGTGGAAAACCGGAAATATACCATTTTCTTTAAAACGGAAGTTGTTCTCTTTACATTTATTATTTTCTGGACTGGACGTAACACTTAGGTAAGATATTCACAATAAAGCACGATAATTGTTCACAAACAACAATGATTGTTATAATTATAATGTTCTTAATTGTTATTTTAAACATGTGTTAAAAACGTGTTCATATTATGAATTAACACCTGTATGGCAACGACCAATATATAAATCGAGTCCGTATGTTTTCTTTGTATTTTAATACCATTGGTTTAACATTGGTCTGTAAATATTATATTAAATACATTACGAATGACTGAGGACTTTAAAACTGATCATCAAGAATAATGCGTTAATGAATATAACCCTTTGCGTAACGTAACACCACATCAAAGTGAGTTGCAGCATCAATTGTTATGTTACAGTACATGTGACGAAACAATAATCAAATATTGCCTGTCTTTTCCATAACTCTTCCGTAAAACGATTCAAAGCTTTATAGAATCCCGTTTTGAATCCATTTACCGGATTTTATGCAATGTTTGTATAATGAATTTGAAATAATTTAGGATCCATCACTTTTCACTTTTATAAATATGCCACTAAAACAAAGTATAACACGTAAAGGAACATTACGTCTACCCTTGTTTAAGGTTATGTTTGAGGCAGTGAATTTAACCATATCGGAGGAGCGGCAGAAAACATATGCTTACCAGAACATCCTACTTGGGCACATTTCCAAGACGGCGTATATGCGGATAGGGGATATGTGTACGAAACAGAATTTGAAACGGATTCTTCAACTTTCTTCGGTTATGCAGCCGCTAACCAAGATGTCCAAGTGCGGTTTGCAATATTGAAAGAAAGCTAACTTTGATGTTTCCTGCTCGATCGGATTATTACCCAGGATGGAAAATGGAATATACCGGATATCTGATGTGTGTCAGCCCTCTGGAATCACCCCTCAAACAGCGATTAAGCATGCGTCTACGCAAAACCAGACTGGTACCAACATCAATGCAGATATGGATGGACATCTGATGTACTTCGTGGACTCCCGTTGTGGCTCTCCGTCTTGTCCCCCGTATGTCGTAAGGTAGAGAATTTGCATGTGTTGTTTGTTCTATTTAGATAATGCATAAGCACGTACAATAATTGGAGAAAGTTTCTAGATAATACTCTATTTTCAGTTCATAAGTAGATATAAAAAAAGAGTATGATAATGGACCATTGGAAACGGTCGAGCACGACACATACGAAATATTGCAGTCTCGGTTTGATTGAGACTGTTCATGAGCGGTAGTGAAATATGCTAGCTACCGCTCACACGCCCTCCAGCCCCGGGTTGAGCAGAACTCTATATTCATAAAATCAATAGTACACAATTTTAACCATCCCGTAGATGGCATGCATACGGCGGTGGACATGGAGTTATATGCTTCCCCATGTCGTACGGCGTATGATCCCATTATCTAATAAAATTAAATGCCCCGAAGAGCGAAATAAACATAATGGAATTTAGTTGGGAGCAGCGGTTATGAAGCCTGCGTATCACAAGTAACAGCCAAAAGATTAAATTAAAAAGCAGACAACATATCCTATAAGTGGTTAAACAATACCCAGACAGAGCCTTTTATCGGCCGGAGTAGTGGAACCACCGAATCAAAAATTAAGTAAGAAAACAAAAGAAATTGAAAATGTACCACCGATAACTAAATATAAGTATCGGGCTCAGCGATCTCCAAAGATCGAATGAATAACAGTACTGATTGCAAGCGCGGGGAGACGTTTTACTGCAAAAGTCGAACAGAAAAAGTAGCATTCAAGGACCACAGTAAACCAAAAACACGCACAGAAACAAACAATAATTACAAAGATGAATAAAGACTGCTGGGCAAGATATGACATAACAAACATAAAGGGTTGATTATAGAGTTGGAACAGTCAGTGGCAAAAAGGCCGCTGGAGTCTTAAACCAGGTTCTAGGGTACACCAAACCTCACTCTTACCCTATTGTCATCCCAATAAAACGGGACAGTGTAAATAAAGATATCCCGCAGGTTATATTCCATAACAAACAGGGCAGCATTATAATAATCAATATAAGTAAAACCCATAAATAGATTTTTGAAAGTGATTATGACCGAGGATCTTACGAAGTTGTAAATCACATCACCATAGAAATCAGGTTATGGTAGTCATGTTCGGTGCAGAGTTCTTAAATTACTAATTACGTAAGTCTAAAAGTATTTTGCGGCACAATTAAACCACCAAAAATATTATTTTAAATAACGGTTTTATGCTTTATTTTCAAAAGCTTTTGTAACAACATATCGCAATCTTGAATCTTAAAACATAAGTCTGAACATCAGAAGTTGTTTTTATACATCATTTGAATTTTTGAAGGTTATATTTTATAATTTAGAAAATAATACATCGATTATGTACATTATATTCAGAAAAAACACTTTGGTATACAGACTTTTAGCCAACATAGCGGAGGAAATAACCAGAAAATAGTTCAGATTGTGATATAAGTATGATAGTTTTCACTGTGCTTGCAAATATTATATTGAAATGAAAAATAACCTGAGCCAATTCAATTTCGATAATTTTCAAGATGGCCGCCAAATATCCAAGATGGCGGCCAAAATACTGTAAAAATAAGATACAGCTGTATATTAAGCTAATACTGGATCTAATTCACTATATTTTGGCTTCGACTGTAAAACCCAATATATAGGTAAACTGGGGGTTGCCGACCAAAATCAAAAAATCATCAAAAAATCATCAACAAATCAAAAAATCATCAAAAACCATAAAATCATCAAAATTATAGAAAAAACCATAATATGTTCAATATCTGTCAAAAAAACAACAACATAAAATCATCAAAATTGTAGAAAAAAACATAATATGGTCAATATCTATCAAAAAACCATAAAACCCTAATATGGTCAATATCTCAGTCAAAAAACAACAACAAACAACAACATAACCTACCTGTCCATGGACTAAAATACATAGCTCACCTGCCCATGACTCAAAATATATATATTTCTAGACCAAAATATATATATGGCTTCGCCTACCATGGCTTCACCATGGTCCCCCACACAAAGACTAACGATGCTCAACGTATCGTCTCACCAGCATGCGTTACGTCTTACCAGCAGGTCGCCTCGTCCGCCAGCGTTTTATCGTGGTCCCACACATATAACGCCTAGAATGCAGCGAGGCTTCTGGCCCACCGGTGGCTTCGTCCGCCATGGCTTCGCCATGATCATCTCGCTATACCTACAGCCCATTGGAGCACAGGGAATTGAAGGGGTCACCCGCCATGGCTTGGCCATGGTGTAGCTGGTCCACCCGCCATACTGTGATTAAACCTGAATACGTCTAAATTTTAAGCACTCAGCATTATAATTTAAATTTCCAATAAATTTATCCACTATTCTGACTGAAACTCCACCACAATCAGCACAAATTTTATTTTTTGCTCTTGTACCTTTTTTACATATTGAGCATGGTAATACATGACTTTTTAATAGATACTTATGCAAACTGCAATAATTAGAATCTTTTATAGTCTTATTTTTACATGGATTGTGTGATCTAATTTTAAGAAATTTGCAAACATTGATTTTTTTTTGATAATTGATTTCCATTATTTCTTTGTATTATATATTTCCTTAATACATTATAGTGAGATGACCGGTGGGCTATGTATATATCTGAAATTTTGGGGTGTGGCTCACCTCCCAATCTCCACGTGGAGTAAGTATGCCGTATATAGTGATATACATGCATTTATACCAACCGATAGTGTTTTTACACCTGCTTTAATTATTTTTTCTAAAACAGTATTTCTTTGTATTATATAAATTTTTGAAACTCTCTTACATACCCCACATTTGTTTCTGCTCCACCGTTACCAAATGAGAGTACTCTATGCATTGCAATAGGACCCTTAGCCTCCGCACATAGTGTTATAATCCCATATTTAAGAGTATCAACTCGGTTAACAATAGGCACAACTCGCCTATATAAATTTTGAACATCATTTATCAAAGCCTCTAAGTCTTCTGTTTTTTTAGGCCCAAATATACTCATTGTTTTTTTCATAAAAATATAATTTTTTAAATAATTTCTAAAACACAACTCATGGGTAAGCCGTGATTATCTATCTTGTTGCCATACTCATCTCTGACTTCTATTTTTAATTCAGAAATTGTATCACCCGAAAGACGGTGATATTCAGGATAACAACGTGTATATATAATATCTCCATACTGCTTATTTACTACAGGTACAACCCCTATAACAGTGCTTGGCTTACCATTGAAATAATTACCACTTGTATTAATTTGTTCCAGATGAACATAGAGCTGTTTATAAGGAGCTAAATCAATTGGGCAATCTCCCACACGAACACCTTTTATCCATCTTTTGTCCTTGAATCCCAGCATATTTGAAAGACGGGTTGACATTCGTGTCTCTATTGGCGTATCTAAAACTGCTGTAGCATTTTGCGTATAAATGGCTAGGATAATATCTTCATTAAGCAATTTAAACCTTTCTGCCAAGTCTTGAAAGTTATAGAGTCCGCCTGATATATGTTGCGTTTTATCTGTTTTTTTGTCTTTATGACTTCTTGATCAACATTAAACCAACCGATAGTGTATGTAAAACTTTTTAATCCAACGCACTTATCTCCATTTCTATTATCAACATTCTGTTGTAAGTTAATAGAGTTGTCTATGTTTGAAATTGTATGAAACATTTTTTTTTTTAAATATATATAAATAAAAATGATTTCTAAAGAATTTAAATATAACCCGGATGCTCACTATTTAAGTACTTTCAGCAAGAAAGTGATAGATATAATAAATCAAAACATAGTCATTACATCAAACGGTAAAGACTTTAAAGCATCATTTCCCAATGTCTTTGAAAAATACAAACTCCCATACGTCAAATCAGATGCTATAGTCCAACGCTGGGAGACAGATTGGATGTCATTTTGGCAGAACCAGTTGAATTTTGCCATTTGGTGCGCGACAACTGGATGTGGTATTGATTTTAACAACCATCTAAAAGCTGATGCCTTGGTGGGTTCGTTATTTCGATTTCATGTCTACTACCAAGTCAGAAGAATATTATTTGAGATGAGTGTAGCAATGCCGCAAGACTCAAATTGGAATGCGTTTAATAACACATAAAACCGAAACGCGTACGAGAGAATATGCAAGGAGTTTAACGTTGACTTATATTCAGACTGGAGACAGAAACAAAGCTATAATGATGGTCTAGGAACAATTTATAATTACTGGACACATATTGGTTATCATCCTTTGGAAAATACTGTATACGACAACAACACGATGAGTTTTACAGTCTATGAGAGTGATAAAACATATCACATTGATTACATTACCCAAGGATCTGAGGCTGACAACAGCTGGTCTACTTTTATACTAGATTGTTCATCTGGATTTACAAGAGCTGGAGTAGAACGCATCAATGACAGCATAAGAACATACTGCTGGGCAATCCTTGGCTCGCAATCCCAAACAAAAACAGATATACTTGGAACTGGAACGGCATTTGATGCACAGAAACAATTTCTACCAAATGTAGAGGACGCAATAAACAGCCCCATCAACTTGCCCAGTCAAATTTCAAGATATGAAATCACCCTAAAATATGCAAGAAGTAAAGTTAATTTTGTCTATGGAAGTGGATTGTACATGTCTCCTGACATGGAGTTGAGAATTGGAACAATACAAGACTACAATAATGAAATTGTAATAGCAACCGATGCACAAACATAAGGATTAAATAATGATGTAAATGTAAAACCAGTACCGCCAAAAAGTGTTCAACCTTTTCAAGGCACCACAACAAAGAAATTTTTACCGGAACATTCTGATAAATCAATACATAAAACTGTGGACCCAATACAAAAAATAAAGATTGAACACGAAGATAACAAAACAACTATAATTGTTGGTACTATAGTAATAGGTCTTGCTGCATTACTTATCTACGAGATTTACTAAACCACTCTTTGGCTGCCACATACAACAACCCAGAAACAAACACAAGCAAAGCCCATAGATTGTTACCAAGCCAATTGATAACATTACCTGTTGCAGATAAAAGCCATGGTACTATTGCACCAATAACTCCTGGTAAAGCCGCTGCAGCTTTACCAGCTAGGTTGGCAAGAAGTTTACCAAGATTACTTAGTTGTTTTTTTATCCAATCCTTAGCACTTGATTGATCAGGTTTTGGAGTTGGAACAGGTGCAGTCCCTTCTCCCGTTGTAGGAATAATGGCCTCAACTAAAACCCCAATACTCATACCAAAGGCAGTCAAAATACTAACCATAGTAATACCTTGCTCCCTAAACAAGGTTTTGATTCTCTCACCCAATGTTGTGTCTTCTTTTAACACCTTATTTATAGTTTCTTTTATCCTGTTTATTTGACTGCGTAATGCTTCTTTGTTTTCACTCGCCGCTTCAAGTCGTGCACTTTTTTCATCTTCTAAGTTTTTTATTCTGTCACGTAGACGCTCTTGTTGAAACTCATCCTCCTGCCCGGGGGTGCTAACCTGTTCTAATTTATGTTTTTCTTTTGTTATATCTTTATCAAGCTCAGTGAGCATTGAGAGATTATTAGTAAGTTCTCCACGGAAGCTTTGCAATCTCTTATCTAAACCTCGTATCTCTCGCAGTGTTAGATCTTCTGGTTGAACAGCAGTTTTAGAATAAGTTTCATCTATATTACTCTCAATTATAATTACAGCATCTACTGTATTTTGTACATCTTCAGTTGTTGAAAAAGTTTGCAATGGTATATTCTCTGCAGCGATGGTATCTCTTGTTTTTACCAAGGCTGCTATTTCTGCCCTACCCCGAGCAAGTCTTTCACGTGGAACTAAATAATCATACATTTTTAAAGTCAATACCATGTTTTCTAACTAAAGTGTCCAGCTTATAAAACTTGATTGGTTCGTTTGGATTATTTCCCCTATAATAGGTAAGTGGGACGTCATCCTTCCCAAACCGAACTGCATATAACATTGTTCTACCGATTAAGTCCTCAGCCACTCTAAAATCATCTTTATAATCAATTCCGCTGATCTCAGCATTAACTTCAGTAAAAAATTGATCTACTAACCACTTTTTTTGTGTGAGCTGTTCTTTTATTTTATCTTCCCCTTGAAGCTGATTAATATGATTATTTTCATTTACAATTTGTCTCTGGAATTCTAAGTCAGGTTGTATAAATTCTTCATCAAGTAATTCATCTACATAAGCATCTGGATCAAACGTAGGATTGTCAAACTCAGCCATTGTTTATTTTTATTTAAAAATAAATAAATATATATATTTAAAAATATCAGCTTACGGAAACAAACTCAACCCTCATAGAAAACTAAGAGAACCTCATGGTGCCAAAGGCATCCGCACAAGTGTAGTTATTACTAACAACCCTTCAACGATAGACCAAAACCAGCAACTGCTTGTGAGATTTCCCAATCTAAGTACTAATGATGTGATAGTTCCTCGTACTGCTCGTCTTGCCTTTGAAATAGAACTTAAAAGCAGAACAGACGCCAACGCTACTGTATACCAGAATCTGGGCAGAGCAATTGTGAAAAAATGACAATCAGAATAAGTGGCAACGAAGTCATGTCAATAGATGACAGTGATATATATCACAGTTATGTAGATTTATGGAAAAGCCCTACCGAACGAATAAACATAGCTTACCAAGGTGTGGGTAAAGCAAACATGTTAAAACATAGAGTTGGCGCGGGAGATGCTTCCTCAGACACCAAAGATGAAGCTATAGCAGCAGCTTATGGAAATAGATTTTGTATTCCACTGGACTTTGAAATGTTAGAAAGTCATATGGCATTTTATCAAGCGGGGCTTGGTGATAGGTTAGAATATGAATTAACGTTTAACGATTATAACAAAGTTATCAAAAGCAGTGATGCTGATGCATCTTATGTAATCAAAAATATCTGCTTGGAATTTGATATGGTTAGTGATGTTGAATTAGCCAGACAAATAAGACAGCAAACCACTGGTAAGATGTCATTTATGTATGATCGTATCTTGCGACACAGAAAAATAATAGCAAACAAATCTGATACCCTTTGGAATATCAACATTAATGTATCAGCACGGAGCATGAAGGGTATTCTGATGCTGTTTGAAGATCCAGAAAGAACAGACACGGAATCCTTTTACAACCCAAAGATTGAAAAGGTTGAAATGACAATAGAGGGCGTACCAAATCAGTTGTATAGTCAGGGCATGAGGGCTTATCAACATTGTGATGAAATCAACAAATATTTTGCCTTAACCTCAAAAAGAAACAAAGAGACAGACGTAGTAGCGAGGGACTTATACTTTACCCATGTTTCTCTTGAGACCTATCTAACAAAAGCATATGCTTTGTGGCTTGACCTTAGAACATGTGATGACAATTTATTACACGGCAGTGGAAGAAGAATAGAAAACGGCAGTGAAGGCATAACGATACTCATAAATAAAAAAGCAGATGCAGATCAACTTTTAAATATTTATCTATATAATAATACAAGATGCGCAAATCAATTTCGAAGATGTAAGATTTAAAGAAGTACGATACTAGTTTACAACAAAAATATCCTAAATATCCACACAGTGCCATTATCTGTGGTCAGACAGGCTGCGGCAAAACAGAGTTTTTCTTGACATACTTGAACAAGAGTATGTTGGAGTTTTTGAACATATAATTATATGGTGTCCAACCATAGAGTGGAACGAGGCTTATAAAAATAGACCCTGGATAGGAGATGTGAGAAACCCGAGAGATAAAAAAAAAAAAATTGTCAATCCCGTGAGCAAAGACAAAGAAATGCTACAAGAACTGTTGCGTTTATTTTTCAAACAATATGCTGGCAAGCCCACATTATACATCATTGATGATTGCTCCGCCACAAAAGAATTAACAAAGAAAAAAGATATGTTATCAGAGTTGGCATTCTCCGGTCGTCACGCCAAACAATCAGTATGGGTCATTTCACAGAGATATAATTCTGTATTGAAAGATTTGCGGGAGCAAGCAAAATGGTTGTGTATGTTTTACACCAAGGACAGAGATAGTTATGAAAATTGTTTGAGAGAAAATGATGTTATTCCAACGCTGGAAGAGAGAACCAGAATAAGAAAAGCTTTAGCAAAGACTAAATAATCCAAGTTAATTTTGAGGACTGACCAACCCACTGGTTATTGAATTGAATAATTTTTAACAGCATGTTGCTAATTTATTTGAACTTGTGACTCCCAATTAAGAGTTTGGAGTACTAGTTTAAAAAAAATGAGGTTTTATCGATTGTTTCTAGATTGTAGCAAACGAGAAACTATTAAGGAAAAAAGGAGGCAGTTGGAACTGCTGAGCTTTGGAAAATGTGGTATGATCCTGGATAACCCAGATGGAACATCTACGCTTGTGACGGATCGCGGGAGTCTTAAAATACCTTCCATGTTCACGGACGAGGCTAAACATATTCTCAATAATTTATTGTGGACCGACGACACCGACTTTTCCAGGATGGAGCAGGATATAAAGGACTCCATGAAGCTGTGGAAGAACGTAAAAAAGAGGGACAAACTGAGGATAATTGACAAGTACGTGCTTGGGTTGGAGTGCGACATTAAGGAAAAGAAACTTATAAAAAGTGTCATCACAATAGCATTAAATTTAAGGATGATACAAACTAATGATATCACCTATCAGGATTTTGAGATTAAAAACATAGATGGTACATTCGATGGGGAATATGTTTCAAAATAAGTAATGCTTATAGCAATGCTAACAGCAAATGAGTAATGCTATTAGCATTACTCATAGCAAATGAGTAATGCTATTAGCAATGCTAACAGCAAATTAGTAATGCTAATAGAAAAAATAGTATTGTTAATAAGAATGCTTTTAACAATACTAACCATTACTAGTTGCGTGGTGAATATCGCAGCTGGTTGTTTCGTATTTTATGTTTATTTCAAGATAAAAAATAAAATGACTACTATAAAAATGAATGCGGAAGAACTATTACAAGGTATCATACCGGAAGATTCCACGGAACGTTTCACAGATGAATCAAATCAACAAGAAACAAAAAAAGAAAGATTATCAGCCATAGTGGCTGGCGGTGGTAGTCGTGAATATTTGGGTAAAGACATACAACTCACGACTATAGATAGCATGCCCCCAGATGAAATTAATAAACTTTACTGTAGATATGAAGCAAGACTTGGGGCAAGCATGGCTAAGACTTTAGGCAATTATTTTATTAACTTGTATGTGATGGGAGTATCAAAATACTTTAATATAACCAATCCACCAAAACTGACAGAAGATTTGGAGGAAGACCCATTTATTAAACATGCTTTTTAACAAGTTCGTGTTGTGAGTTGTATTACAAGTATGGAATGTACTTAGCGCCATTTACAGCAATGCTGACAACTGTTCGACATATTGATTTTAATAAAAATAAAAATGTCGATAATAAAAATGAAGAACCAAGTGGAGAACCAAGAGAGTGAAGTTGATACACAATCTGTTAAACAACCAAATCGAAAACGAGTAGAAGCTGGGAAAAAAGGAGCAGCGGCAAGGAAGGCAAAGCGTTTGCTTCAGATAGAGCAAGATGCACAGGATGCAGGACAGATAACAAAAGTATCAAGAGGTGACGAGGAACCAGAAAAAATCAAAATAAATGTATACATAAATTATATTCCACCGATTTTATTAGTAGGCTTTGCTGGGTTGGGTTTGTATATTTATAACAAGAAATCGGTAGCACCACCTGTAGCTTTCATATTAAAAAAATGGCAGCAAGTATTGACGTAAAACAAATTGTAAATATGATGTATCACGCTGGAGTGGAAACACTTTTAACTGTTGGATATTCTGAGATTGGCAGAAAAGTACTAAAAAGACCAGCCACTAAAGTGGATTTTAATATGGCAGATGTTGGGATGCTGTCTGTGGATATAATGTTAGCAATGGCTACAAAGGATATGTTGATCAAGCAAGGTATTATTCCTGCGGATATCATGAAATAAAAAAAAAATATATAAAAAAAATGGCAAGCGTAGTAGCAATGATGATCGGTGGCGCATTAACAAACGCATTGGAATTTAGCGGTTCAAATTATTTCTTTTCAAAAATGGGAAGTTATTCAGATGAGGAAAGACAAAGGCAATGAACAATTGGAAGCAGCACAAGCGGCGTGGAATAAAAAAATAACAGAGAGATTAGATTTTATTAACAAGCAACTGCAAAAAGAGCATCATGCAGGGCAGACTTTTGATGATGTGAAACAGTATTATTACATAACTGGCAAACATTTGCTTTTGGAAGCGGAGCCCAAGTTGAGTGATTTTTATACACCTTCTCCGGATCAACAGAATAGAGAAATTACGTTTATTGTGGTGGGCATGGCTGCAACTGGATTTGTAGCGTACAAATTGAGTTCATAGTTTAAAACTATTTTTTATAGTTTTAAACTCTAAGTATGTTTACTTTGCCAGGTCTATGCCGTCCAAAACCCCATTTCCCTCTGACTTGGCGTGGCTCTTTTTCTTTTTCGGTTCTTCGTCGTCTTCACTTCCCAGATACACCAATATGCAATATTGCCTGTTCATTTTTTTTTTAAACAACATACATTTTATATCTTAAAACCCCGAGAGGTTTAAAGATGGTTTTTTTTTTTTACGGTTTAACGTTTCCTATTTTTTAAGTGATTCTAAAGCTGTTGCGGTTTCATCGATATTTTTCTTTTAACAATCACCTCTTTTTTGGTTTAACCACGACTTCAGGTTCAGAATCGCTATCTTCCTCAGACTCAGACTCGCTCTCAGACTCATTGTTGTTCTCAGAGACATGGTTGGTGGTAGGTTCGCTCTCAGACTCGCTCTCAGACTCGGATACTGTCTTGGCGTGGCTCTTTTTCTCTGTCTTGGCGTAGCTCTTTTTCTCTGTCTTGTTGTGGCTCTTTTTCTTTTTCTTTTTCGGTTCTCCACTTTCCAGAATGACTAAGTCAAATGCATGATACTTGTTATTTTTTTTGTTTTTACATGGTTTCAATCCAAGTGGTCGCACATAATATGGTGGTTCTACACTTGCCTTCTCTATTTTATCTTTGAGATGACCAGGCGCCCATACCTCACTGTTGTCTGATAATGTTATTATCATGGATGGACCATATTGAGTTTTCACTATTTGTGTATCTGTAATAGTGTATATTTTATTCAATTCCAAGTCGGTCCATTTCTTTTTGCTATTTTGATTTTGCGCTTGAAGCAGTTCATCAAATCGTGCAGTTTCCATTATTTTATATAGTATATATATTTTCTTAACCCATTTTCAAAAATTGTTAATAGTATTGTTAATAGCATTGTTCTAAGAGCAGTTCATTAAATTGTGCAGTTTCCATTTTTTATATATATTTTCTTAATACATTTAAAGGGACACTGTCCGTAAGTAAGCAGATATTGAGCATAACCAAATAAATGTCTGACTTTTATTCATTGAAATGTATACATGAAAACATGAGGATAGACCCTAAGAAGTATGTAGGAATACATTCGTGAGTTTGAAAAAAAAAAGTTTTAATTATTAAATGTAAATAAAGTGGGACCCACAATATTTACCTTTTATGCGGTCACGTGACTTCCATAGCGCACTAGGTTTTAACCATAGTATGTATTGCGTAATATGTATAGCCCGCTTAGCTCAGTAGGGAGCGAGTTCCGACAACTTTACGCTCACGCACACCTATTTTTACTGCGAATTTGGGCTGCGAGTTCAAACCCACGAAGTGGATTTGATGTTTTTTTGTACCGCGATTGAATTCCGTTAAACAATCTTGCTTTTAATTAGTAAATATTGAATAATGTTTAGTGTATAATGTTTGCGAACATAATTATTGGGTGTTTTATAAGCTAAAAGTTACGGACAGTGTCCCTTTAAAAATGGAAAAGATTTATTACAGTCCACAAGGATTTTGGAGAGGTTACACAGCAGTTAAAAAATTAGCAAAAGAGGCTGGTGTCAGTAAGAAACAGACCTTAGCATTTTTAAAGAAACAAGCTGTGTGGCAGATTTATTTACCTGCGCCGAAGAAAATAATTAGACCCAGGTTTGATGTTTCTGTTAAGAATGGAGTGCATCAAGCTGATTTGTTATTTCTGCCGCATGATACTTTTGGCCGCAAGACGTATAAATATGCATTGACTGTGGTTGATATTGCGAGTAGATACAAAGAAGCAGAGCCGCTGACTTCCAAGGATAGCAAAGACGTTGCCAAAGCATTTGAAAATATAAACAGTCGGCATCTAAAATATCCAAAGTTATTACAAGTGGATCCAGGCAGAGAATTCATGGGTGCAGTATCACAATTAATGGCCAAACATAATGTAAATATCAGACGGGGCAGAACAGAGATACACAGAGATCAAGCTATAGTGGAAAGATTTAACAGAACATTAGCTGAAAGATTGTTTGGTTATCAGTATGCTAAGGAAATGGATTCGCAAAAACTCAACAGAGAGTGGGTAAAGAGATTACCAGAAGTTGTTAAATCTATAAATGTGGAGACAAAAAAGCCTCCTCGTGTTGAAACAAAACTATTAAAAGTTGATCCTATCTGTATGAATGCAAGTGTAAGATATTTATATCAACCCGGGGAACAAGAAGGTGGAAGACGCAGAGCAACTGATCCAATGTGGAGTGTAGATATTCACAAGATTGATAGTTATATGGTGACGCAAGGTATAATAGTTTATTATTTAAAAGCACCAGCGCCTCAAAGAGGATTTGTCAAAGAAGAATTACCTATTGTTCCTGCTGATACCAAAATTCATAAGTTTTGATAAAACCCATATGCATCAGTTGTAATTCCATCTTCTCGAATGTATCTTTTGGTGTAAAATGGTGACAGTGTTACTTTGTTTACTGTTATGCCATATATTTGATGCTTTTTCGATCGTATCATATTCATTTCATGGATGTATTTTTTCTTCTTAAACAATGCATCTTTGTAGTTCTCAAAGTTGATAAGGCTAAGGAAGTTGGAAAGCCTAGTGCTGCTCCAACTAAGGAAATTGTAAAGCCTAGTGCTTCTCCAACTGGGGAGCACAAGGAGCAGCCAAAGGTGTCTAATGGCCCTATTGAGCTGCATAACAAATTCGAACAGCTTATGGACATTTCAGAGCCGGCAGCTGCACTGCCACTTCCATCCTCTCATGAAAGGTCAGTTGAGGTGCCACTTCAGCTGACTTCTTCCGGGGAAGAGGATCCATCAGTGGAGATGTCGCTGCTTGAGTCTCCTAAGACCTCTCCTAAATGTAAGGCCAAAAATAAAAACAAAATTAAAAATCGCCTTAGCGCTAAATAATGGGTAAAAATAATAAGATCATTCAATGGAATTGTCGAGGTTTGAAACCAAATTATGATGAAATCAGCTTAATTTTAAATGAACACAACCCTATTGCCTTTTGTCTTCAAGAAACATTCTTGAAGACAAGTGATAAGGTATCTTTTAAACAATACTCACTATACAATCATATTTGTGATACCGGGGACAAGGCCACTGGTGGAGTTTCGATAATCGTTAATCGAAATATTCCTCACAGACCTGTTGCGTTGAAAACTAATTTGCAAGCTATTGCGGTCAGTGTTACTATGCACAGAGTAATAACAATATGTTCCTTATATTTGCCACCTAGTTCTTCACTAGACCCTAAAGATCTAAATCACCTAGTTGCACAATTGCCATCACCTTTTATACTCTTGGGCGATTTTAATGCACACAACTACATCTGGGGTTGTAAAGATATAAACGATAAAGGCAAGAAAATTGAGGATTTCTTAGCCAAAAACAATTTGTGTCTTTTTAATAATAAATCACATACTTACTTACATCCTGCTACAGGCTCTCATTCTTCCATTGATTTAACAATATGCGATCCAACGCTTTTGATGGATTTTTCGTGGAGTGTTGGAGACGACCTCTGTGGAAGTGACCACTTCCCCATATTTCTTGAAAATATCGGCCCTCCACTTCTCGAAAAAACGCAACGATGGAAACTTCGCAAGGCTGATTGGACTACGTTTCAATCTCTTTGCGAGGAACAATTAAAGCCTTCCGTTTTCGAGGATGTCGAAGATGCAACTGCTCTTTTTACCAAAACTCTTCACGATATAGCTGATCGAACCATTCCAAAAACCTCGGCAAATCCTAAACGCCCACATAAACCATGGTACGACGATGACTGCAAAAAGGCAGTCAGCGATCGTAAAGCTTCATTAAATAATTTTAACTTGCGGCCAACTCAAACAAATTTAGATAACTTTAGAGTTTTTCGTGCGAAAGCCCGTCGTACTATTAAGGATAGCAAGAGGAAATCCTGGAGATCTTACGTCTCTAGGCTGAATTCTCGCTCATCTCTTAAGAAGACATGGGACATGGTCCGGAAAATAAGTGGTAAAGGTAATTCTAGTTCTGTAAATCATCTTAAAACAGATAATGGAGATATAACATCTGTCAAAGATATTACAAACACTTTGGGAGAAACTTTTTCAAAAAATTCTTCTTCTGAAAATTGTCAACCAAATTTTCTGAAAAATAAGAAACTAAAAGAACAGAAGAAGCTGAACTTCAAGTCAAACAACTTGGAGAAATACAATAAACTATTCACTCTCAAAGAACTTCGAGAGTCCCTTAAAAAGGCTCATGATACATCAGCTGGTCCTGATGATATCCATTATCAATTACTTAAACATTTACCTGAATCTTGTCTCTCTACCCTTCTTGATATATTTAATAAGGTTTGGGTGACGGGAAACTTCCCCGATTCTTGGCGGGAAGCAATCGTTATTCCAGTCCCCAAACCTGGAAAGGATCATACGGACCCAATAAATTATCGCCCTATTGCTTTAACGAGTTGTATATGTAAAACCATGGAACGAATGATTAATGAGAGACTCGTTTGGTACCTGGAGTCCAACAAGCTGATAATAAAGTATCAAAGTGGATTCCGGCGCCAACGAGGCACAACAGACAATCTCATTCGATTTGAATCATTTATTAGGGAAGCTTTCATAAAAAAAGAACATCTAGTCGCTGTATTTTTTGACTTGGAGAAAGCTTATGATACTGCATGGAAGTACGGTTTTATGAATGATCTTCATGACCTTGGTCTTAGAGGCCGATTACCCATTTTTATTGAGAAATTCTTAGATGATAGACAATTTCGTGTCCGAATGGGTTCAACCCTCTCTGATATTCATGAACAGGAGATGGGTGTTCCACAGGGTAGTATACTCTCTGTCACACTTTTTAATATAAAGATTAACAGTATAGTAAAATACATCAATCGAGGTGTGGATTGTTCGCTATACGTTGACGACTTTGTTATATGTTATCGTGCAAAAAACATGAATACTATCGAGAGACAATTACAACAATGTCTAAATAAACTTCAGACCTGGTCTGATGAAAATGGTTTTAAATTTTCTAAGTCTAAAACTAATTGTATGCACTTTTGTCAACTTCGTAAACATCATGAAGACCCTCATCTAACACTGGATGGGTCTCCAATACCAGTAGTGGATGAGATAAAATTCCTTGGTCTTATTTTCGACCGTAAATTAACGTTTATACCACACCTTAAATACTTGAAGGCCAAATGCCTTAAAGCTCTTAACTTACTTAAAGTTGTTGCAAACACTAATTGGGGAGCAGATCGAAAAGTCCTGTTGCGACTTTACAGATCTCTTATCAGATCCAAGCTGGACTACGGCTCGATAGTATATGGATCGACTCGCAAGTCGTACTTGCAGATGCTCGACCCTATACATAATCAAGGATTACGACTCGCCTTAGGTGCCTTTCGTACATCACCAGCCGAAAGTCTATATGTTGAAGCTAATGAACCATCACTGTCTCATAGACGGGACAAATTATCTCTTCAATACGCCATTAAATTAAAGTCAAACCCTTCAAACCCAACTTTCGATAATGTTTTTAATCCTAGTTGTGAACCTCTTTTTGATCGAAAACCGAAGGCCATTCGACCATTTGGTCTTCGTATTAAACCAAAACTAAGAGACACTGAAATCGACCTTAATTTGATTGCCAAGTACAAAGTACCACAAATTCCACCGTGGACTTTGGAAACACCAACAATTATTTTTGATCTTTGTAATAATAACAAATCCAGCACAGACCTTACTGTCTTTCAAACCAAATTTAATGAAATTAAATCGAAATACAGTAACTTTCAACATATCTACACAGATGGCTCTAAAGATGGAGATAAGGTAGCTGCAGCAGCTGTTGTTCACAAACACAGCATAAAGAGCCGCCTGCCTGACAAGGCCTCTATCTTTTCAGCTGAACTTAAGGCAATTGAACTTGCCTTAAATTATATTCAGGAATCTGATGATGACCATTTTGTAATCTTTTCTGATTCCCTTTCATCTCTTCAAGCACTGGGTAATATGAAACATGATAACCCAGTTGTGCTTCAACTTTTAGAAAAGTACAATTCTCTTATAATTGATAATGTTATTATTTTCTGCTGGCTTCCAAGCCATGTAGGAATACGTGGTAATGATAGAGCTGATAGTGCTGCTAAGGCAGCATTAGATTTACACATCACTAATACCAAATTACCTTATACTGATTTTAAAAGTTGTATTAACACATATATTCGTAACTCTTGGCAAGCCGCTTGGGATTTGTCAGTTAACAATAAACTCCATCCAATTAAACCGTTACTCGGAGAATGGCGTTCTTCTAGTAGACCCATTCGTCGAGAGGAAGTTGTCCTAGCCCGGTGCAGGATAGGGCATACACGTTATACTCATTCATATTTATTACAAGGTGAGCAATTACCAGAATGTATACCCTGCTTTGCACCGTTAACGGTCAAACACATATTATTGGAATGTGTAGACTTTGATCCTATGCGTCAAAGGTACTACAATGTTAATACTGTGAAAGAGTTATTTGATACTGTAGATTTTAGTCTTGTTTTAGATTTCCTGAAAGAGATCAGACTATATAAATCATTGTAATGTGTTCTTATATATATTTACTTGTTTATATACCCGTTGACGGGCATTTGTTGATTTACATACATAGTTTATATTACACCTGATCATCCCTTATTTTTTAATAGTTTTATCTTTATATATTTACATTAATTTTTAATTAATACTTCATTTTCATAAATTTTTGCGCACAATATTACCTCTTTATGTGTCGACGTGCCGTAAAACACCATTCATTCATTCAAAGTTGATATGTTTTTGGATTACATATTTTTTTACTCCCTTTGCTTTCTTAATAATCTGCTCATCCGCTCTCAAAATAGAATATAACTTGGGTCTTAATCCAATATACTCAACTATAGGAACACCAGCACATTCATCTTTCATTTTACCTAATACTTTTTTGTTTGTATCATCGTGCATTGGGTGATTTTGAGGATAATCACTTAGATCATACTCATGTTTCATTTCAACCATGTCTTTGTATGCGTCTTCCGTTTATTTGTCTACCAGTAGGCTGTCAGTGTCTGTGTATAATAAAGTACAGCCATCTCCGTACCTTTTTCTTCAGGGTATTATAGTACCAGTCATACATCATGTACTTTGATAAATCCAAGACTGCCATCCCAACATAAATTGGTTTGTTTAATGTTAGTTTCGTTTTGTTTACATGTAATGCCGACAATTCATCTGAAAATGTTATCCGCCTGTTAAAGTTGGGTTTAGCTATTATTCTTCTTATCTTTTCATTTTCAGAGCCTTCAGTTTTGACTAGTTTTATATCAGTTCGCTTGCGTATATTTTCCATTGTTTTGCCAAACACAGAGTTGTTCATAAGTTTGTAAAAATCTTTTTCAAAGGTTGATTTAGCTTTTTTCCTAAGTTCTGTGTTTAGGTCTATGTATGATGCCATCCATGGTTTTTCATTGAATTCTAATACTCTGTAATTTCATGCCTAATGATAAATACAACTCTAAATTTTTGTAATGTAACACATATTTTTCTTTGTCCATAAGATTGGGGACTAGTTGTTCTGTCATAACGTTATTTTCTAACAGATCTGTCTGGTATTCAGATAACCATACTTTTTTCACTGCTAATGTTTCCGGTGCAAGTGGATAATCATTATGAGATTCATGGAGTTATTTTGGATATTCCAAATCCACTTCTAGAAAACATCCTTTTCCTTCTTTTGGCTTTGGCAACGTTTCTGTTTCCACCCACTTAAAGCCAGAATATGGAAGTGGCTGACTCATTGACCACCCATAAAGATTATTTGCATCATAATACATTAAAAAGTTGTTTTCCTCGTTAGGGTTATAATCAGATACGTGTGGATTGTTTGCTTTGGCATATCGTTTTGATACCATACTAATTCCACCACGCATACCTTTTTCTACAAACAAGTGCTGGTCAATGTCCGTCAAAAGTTCTAAATCTATTTTAGAATGTTTAAGTAAAGCATCCCAAGATAATCCAGGTGCTTTGTAGTAATGCAAGGGATCGAGTTTATATGCCTTCATGCATGTTTTTCTAAAAGTTTGGAATACATCAGCCAACAAAGTTACATCCGTTCTTAGATATAAATCATGATAGTCTCCAAGAGTTTTACAGTTCAACCCATTCCATATTTTTTGAGCATGCTCATAATCTTCGGGACTTATACTTTCATCTGAGAGACTAATGTAAAACTTTTCTATAGGTGGTAATTGCGTTTCCTCAAATCTTTCCACACTGTCCATATATTCGTATGGATAAACCCCTTTTCGTAAAAGTAGATCAGTTTTATCTGCAAAAGTTTTTTTGGTGAGTTTGAAATCAGATTTGTCTGTTGCATCAACCAGCCTTTCTAAGGAAGATGCCATAAACTGAAAGCTATCCAAGAATCTAAGTTGTCCAACACTAAATGAAATATACTTTTCAGCGTTGTTTGGGATGCATGTAATACTACCTGTCATTTTATGTATTTGTTGCATGATGAGATGGCTATCATATCCTTTGAGGTTATGAAATACAACAGGGATGGTTGTTTTACCTGGTTTTATTTTCAGTTTCAGGTTACAGTCTTTATGTGCTGCGCCTCTGTATTCACCTGTAAAATGACAGTGGTCTCTTACTTTACCGCTTCCAATTTCATTCTCACATATCCAACAGTGTGTTGCTTTTTCATGATCTTTCTCATTTTGCCGCGTCATAATTAAGGGTTTTGGGTGATCAAATATTTTATAAATGTTGCTCTTCTCACATTCTAAGTGATTTAAAAACTTTTCAACAACATCTTCACCTCTGTAAATAACAGGTTCTTCAGCTTTGCCATCATATCTGACAACCTGGTATCCAAACCCGCAAGCTTCGTGTACATTTTGAATTTCAGTTTTTTTTCCAAATTTAGTCGATTGCGGCTGGATTGTACTCTCAAAACAGCATATATTGCATAAGGCACATGCATCTGATTTTGATGATTTTTAAATTGTATGTGACCTTCTTGCGGCATTTTTATTCTGCAAGAATTTTTGTTGATACCTTCACAGTCTTCTCTGTGTTTGGTAAGTAGTCCTTTTCCAGAAAATCCATGAAGGCAACGATCACAGAAGTAAGTTTGACCTTTATGTTTGTTTTGGTCACAGAGTAGTCTATTCAGATTTTTAATCCAACAATAGTGATATTTTGTTATTTTTGTTGTTGGTTTGTCGGGATAATCATCAGGGTCATAGTTGTCATCTATGATTCCTTCTTCATTATTTGGATCATTCTCTGATTCTTCTTCTTCAACCTCAACGTCTTCAGATATTAAAAGCAGATTAATTAGCTCAATATCTTTTGGTTGTTCTGATATCTTATACGGAAAAACATTTACTTTTTTACTGTTCTCTGATGTGGTGTACCCGTAAACATTAATAGCAAGATTGTTTTGTTTTTCTACTTTGGAAATTTGAGAAATTGGTGTAGGAAAGTCAATGCCCTTTTTCTTTAAGAACTCTATACTAGGATATTTTGACAACCTGTCGGTGTGATCTGCGGCTGGATTTAGAGCAGAATTTATTGCATGGAACAAACATTGATCATCATTATTTTTTACATTGATAATCGCTTTCTTATCAGCTACTGCTTTAGGCAAAGGAATATATGAAGAACCTTTTAACGGCTCGTACTTTGCAATATTTAAGTAAAGATTAACACAGTGGTCAATTTCCAATCCTGATGCTGTCTTTGTAAATCTTTCCAAGCTCTGTGGTATGTTTGCGGATGCTTCATCGTAAAACTCATTTATTTTTTCAGAGTTTAAAATTGCATATTGGTTGCTGTGTAATCTTGCTGTGATGTATCTCTTTGAAGAGATCTACAGTGAGACCTAATTGAAACTTTAATCCATTCATCTTTGTCAGTTAATTGTTGATTTGTTCTGTAATAATGGGTTTCTTATCATGTAATAGTTCTTGAGGGTCTTTGTATTGCTTAACAGACATCTTGTATGCTTTGAAATAACCACACATTGGTTTGTCAACCAGTTTTAATTCTTCTTTAGATTTTTTATCATTAAGCTCTTTCAAATTTCTATCATTAAGCTCTTTCAATTCATTTATAACATTCTCTCGTAATTTAACATATGTCTCATCTTGTTTATCATATTTCTGCTTTTCTCGTTTACGTTGTTTTTTGTTAGGTCGTCGTCGTCGTCTCTTATGTAAATTTTCTAATGTTTGAGATTTAACCTCTGGAGTTTCCTTTGGAAGAACATCTAGCCCCGTTCTAAGCTGATCATCATTAATTCTTCCTTCCCGGTGTAATTGTAAAATGAAGTTCACGTTTTCCGTACTCATTTTTTGGGCTGGGATTGGTTTAACTCTTGGTTCCGGGATTGGTTTAACTCTTGGAGCTGGGATTGGTTTAACTCTTGGAGCTGGGATTGGTTTAACTCTTGGTTCCGGGATTGGAATTCTTGATTTAACTCGTGGTGCTGGAATTGGTTTTACACGTCTTACACTTTCCAACACTTTGGACTCAACTGGTTGAATAACCTCTTTTGAAGTTTCCTTTGGAACTTCTTTTAATGCATTTATACCAACCGATAGCGTTTGACTATCTATTACACCTGTTTCAAATAGGTGTATTAATTTTTCTAAAACAGTCGTCATTATTTCTTTATATATATATATTTTCTTTAATGCATTTTTTTCAAAAATAAATAATGGTTCAAAACCTCCAAAATACATATTGTAGTTATAGTGAGATGGCGGGTGGACCAGCTACACCATGGCCAAGCCATGGCGGGTGACCCCTTCAATTCCCTGTGCTCCAATGGGCTGTAGGTATAGCGAGATGATCATGGCGAAGCCATGGCGGACGAAGCCACCGGTGGGCCAGAAGCCTCGCTGCATTCTAGGCGTTATATGTGTGGGACCACGATAAAACGCTGGCGGACGAGGCGACCTGCTGGTAAGACGTAACGCATGCTGGTAAGACGATACGTTGAGCATCGTTAGTCTTTGTGTGGGGGACCATGGTGAAGCCATGGTAGGCGAAGCCATATATATATTTTGGTCTAGAAATATATATATTTTGAGTCATGGACAGGTGGGCTATGTATTTTAGTCCATGGACAGGTAGGTTATGTTGTTGTTGTTTTGTTTTTTTTGACTGAGATATTGACCATATTAGGGTTTTATGGTTTTTTGATAGATATTGACCATATTATGGTTTTTTCTACAATTTTGATGATTTTATGGTTTTTTGATGATTTTTTGATTTTTTGATGATTTTTTGATGATTTTTTGATTTTGGTCAGCAACCCCCAGTTTACTTATATATACCCACAATAGTTTTTGCAAATATTTGGGCATGATTATGCATTGATTCAAAATAAATATATGACTATACCCCACCCACAACAAAATATTTGTTCAATCTGTGATTTATATTCTGTAGTGGTTATCAGATGTTCGGGTATTCATATATTGCGGATATATATATTTAAATATACATAATGATATCCGGATGTACTTATTAACGGAACCCACTTACTTACTCTTTGCTATTGCCAATTAAATTATTACCCACGCAGAAAAATCCCATAGAAATACGAAAATACAACAATATTGACATATTTTAGAATTTTATTATGTATCATCTCAATCTTAAGTTTGGACTGATACTATTTTCTATCGGCCTTATTTTCTAATGACTGTTCCAAGGCGGTACCTATGATATTATCAACCCTGTTATGTTTGTAGAGTAGCATGTTTTTCCTTTTATTGTTGTTGGTTTTGAATGTATGATTTGGTTGATTGTGTTCTGTGAATGCTACATTTCCTGTTCGACTTGTATATCTACTTTTATATTTAGTCTTCATTAAGTACTTTCAAGCATTTGCAACTGCTGTTTGAACAGTTTCTTTTCTTAAAAAACACATTGCCGACTGACACATAGCGAAAACGCGTTGCAGAGTTGTCGAGTACGGTTCGAGTGGTCACCAGCATATGTCCACACCCATTAAGACGGATAAAGTATAACCTGATATTTATTAGTATGCACCTATCAATCATTTACCCTACCTTGGGTGGGGGTGGCCGGGACATTCCCTGGGGATAAAATAAAAATAATTTCCCAGTGGTAGGGAATCCTACACCAGCATGGTGAGTTTGATATTAACCCCTACCCTGGAGAATTATACATAAATATTGTCGCTAGTGTAGTGATGGAAATTAGGCAATCAATGTGTACATGTGTTTAATACCTCTGGGTATGGCCGTCCCCACCCACACTCCCCGCCGTTTTTTCATCTGCTGTTACAATTGACTTTGTTAAACATGCCTACCACTGATTTTGCGATTAGAAAATCATGAAAACAGTTCAGTTATATTTCCAGAGATAATCGAAAACTATTTTGACAGTTGGATCTGAAGTTGTCCTAACACCTGAACATCTGGTATCCATCGTACCACTTAACATTTTAAACTATTACTGAAATATCTGACGCAGTTCTTGGTTTATTTTCGGCAGTACGACTCAGACGTTGGCCTCAGTATATTTTGACTTTTCCTACCCAACTGTTGGTGTTTCGAACTTCTCATTTGAGTTCGTTTTTACGCGGAAAATACATTGATTTTCTTGCTTGAATGATGTAATTGTGTAGCTGAATCAGTCTCAGAATTCTCTGTGAGACATGTAGAGAAGTTATGTTATTGTCTTAGTGATGCATAACAATATGCTACTCGTTTATCTACCACCCATTTCTTATGAATATTGAAATATGCTGCTAGAATCATCACGGAATGGAACTATTTCCAATTCCTTAAATATATTCTCTATCTTTGTATTTTGATGAGGAACTTTTGCCATAGTGAAATTGCTCTACAAGGCTAGATATTTTTGTAACTGAATCCACTTATCTCCTTAAAGCAGATTATCGTTCCATAACTAAAATCGTGGACACTTTTTAAAGGATATACAACTATTTTCATCGTCATCTCAATGTATGGTTGGTACAATTTCCTTTATCTGGTTAACAGATTGCTGAAAACATGTTCTTCGGCTATGCTCGGAAATGTATACGCTTTATGAACTGTGTGTGTTTGTGGTTGACTGTCGTCCTTGAATGTTACTTTTCCTGTTCGATTTTTATATCTATATTAGCTGCACTCACTGGATACTTGCCGATCAATCAAACGAATTTAATTGTTGCCACGGAGTGGGCTTCATCTTAACTTAACAGCAATAACGTTGTGATAGTGTGACAACATTTGTGAAGCCCGCCTAGAGGTTGAATGACATGCCAAACTGCGGGGGAGGGGGTCATTAAAAGAAACTAACCCGCCAAGATAACGGCAAAATTGCACTACAAACCGGTTATCGAAACTCCAGGTGGTCGGGTCATATCATAATGTATACGTGCCGAATAAAAACATAGGTTTATTCACGGGTTCTTAAAATATCCTTGATTGAATATATAAAACAAATTGGTAACTCTTAATTCGAAGCTCCAGTTTTGGGGCTTTGCTTGGATGGTTAAAGCCGTTTATCTTTTTGTCGATAGAGTCGGGATTTTCAAATTATATAAATTGTTAACGTTGTGATAATGTGACAAAATGGTGAAGCCCGCCTAATAGTTGAATGACAATCCTGTTCGATTTTTATATCTATTCTTATATATATTTATATATATATACCTCGTCGTCAGTAGGTTCAGAAACGGTGTACATATGTTTCGCAATATGTATGGGTGATTATTCAATACTATTATTTGAATGTAAAATATCGGCCGAACATGTTCTCTTTTATGCAAAAGAAACCTGAATGTTTGGTCTATTCTGATCGTTCGTATCATTGTAATCACATATATAATATAATTTATTATATAATTATACGATTATACTTTGACTAAGAAACTGTTTGAAACGACAATAGCTTTCTTTGGAATATAAACAACGCATTAAACAATAACTTTTTACTACCAGTTTCTGCGTAATACTTTGATATGATAGCATTTTGTGAACTTTTAGGCCATTTTGAAAATGGGTGACCATTTTGAAATAAGATGAACATGAAGTGGCTCAGGTTCTTAGCATGACCAGGACACCATAGGGGATCATTCTGCCAACGTTCATGCTTGTATCACAATTTAAACTATTTTGTTATTTCCTCCGCTATCTATAAGGATTCTGTTTTAGTATTTCCCCCTCCCATGACTAGGGGTAGACTAGCGGCACACTGTTGCTGATAAGCTACTAATGAAGCATTGCTCAGTTTGAGCAGGTATGTTACCCTTTATACTAGGACCAGTTAAGACACCACGACTACAGTGCTATATAAATTGCCATAATTATGTGAAATTAAAACTTTTCGTTCAGACAGTTGTCTTTTCCAACAACTGGACGAAGCAGTTTTTACCAAATATTTTAGAATAACACTTTTATAACTGGTTCATTCCGTATACCGGGTTCATGTCGATAGATATACATGTACTCGAAAGCCAGCGAGTTAGACGTTCCTGTCGAAAAAGTATATACATACAATGCTCAAGAAGAGGGTGAAACAGTAACCTATAAAAACAGACGTAACCATACTTGTACTGCTGTCAATAGACCATCCCCGAAAAAAGTACGTGAACGTAATGTTTTAGCATTAAACACCTTATGAAATGATGTAAATACGTGGATTTTAAGTTAAGATTATACATCAATCTTTAATAAAAACAACATTGTTTCGCTCTGTCATATGCTATTGAACATGCAAGGTATAATATAAATCTATTTATTGCATTATTTTTTATATTCAATTTAACAAAACACTGTTTTTGGTGTCACAGGCGAGCATTTCACCAGTTTAACATTTGGAAATATCTTAAAGAGTTGTTTCTTTCACGAAGATATTGTTAACAATGCTTACTTTTATCAGGGTTTAACACAGTTTCTATTTTATTACCAGCCATGAAGTTAGTTCGTAGTAAAACTCTATTTATTTCAAAAGTGTTAAACCCTGAAATAAACAAACTGTTAGATCTATGACGGTCATGGCTTCTTCTACGTATCAATGGCAGGGAGGTTTTTAATGAATGATTATATTACGGCTCGCTACGTGTTACAAAATGTGCGACGCCGCATTTAACTTTAACCAGAGCCATTAAATAGTCAATCAAATTCATAGACAATACGGACCGTATAGACATGTTCTCCAAGTACCGTGTCGACATAAACAAACGAGGCATTCATTTCGTATAAACCGTTAAATGACTATTTTTAACACTTCGGAAATTCCAAGTTTGAAAACGAAAGTAGAGATCTTTATATGAAACATATATATTGAAACATGGGGAAACGTACTCTATTTATACAAGTGGTTATTGGATTTTATACTCCTTTAATGTTCCAATTCATCGGATTTTCTACCTCATACTGGCATACGGAAAATGGTGTGAACAAGGGATTATTCAGCCAGTGCTTTACAAACAATACACGCAACACTGAATCTGGTGGTATGTAGTTTTAGAGTTTTAGTTATATTCTGCTAATCAATCGGCAGTTTTGTAGTAAATCCACACTCTTACCTATATTAGTAGTCAATCTACACACTTCTCTAAGTTGTCAGCAAATCCACTCACTTATCTATATTGGTAGTCAATACACACCCTTATCTAAGCTGGTAGCAAATCCACACCATTATATATGTTGGTAATAAATCTACACACTTACCTATGTTGGTAAGCAATCCACACACGTATCTAGATTGGTAGTCAATCCACACACGTATCTAGATTGGTAGTCAATCCATACACGTATCTATGTTGGTAGTCAATCCATTCAAGTATCTATTTGGCAGTCAATCCATACACGTATCTATGTTGGAAGTCAATCCACAAACGTATCTAGATTGGTAGTCAATCCATGCACGTATCTATGTTGGTAATCAATAATCTAGATTGTTAGTCAATCCATACACTTATCTAGGTTGCTAGTCAATTCACACTAATCTATGTTACATATCCATACACGTATCTAGGTTGGAAGTCAATCAAAATACGTATGTGTGTTGGTAGTCAATCCATACACGTGTCTATGTTGGTAGTCAATCCAAATACGTATCTAGGCTGGTAGTCAATCCATACACGTATCTAAGTTGGAAGTCAATGCATACACGTATCTATGTTGGTAGTCAATACACAAACTTATCTAGGTTGTTAGACAATCCTCAAACGCATCACACACGTATCTATGCTGGTGGTCAATACTAACACATATCTTTGATGGTAGTTAATAATCTAGATGGTTAATCAATCCATACACGTATCTAGGTTGCTAGTCAATTCACACTTATCTATGTTGGAAGTCAATTTATAAACTTATCTATGTTGTTAGACTGTTAACACTCTTATCTATGTTGGAAGTCAAACCACACGCGTACATTTGTTGATAGACAATCCACACGCGTATCTATATTAGTAGCCAGTCCATACACTTATATATGTCTTAGCCTATTTACAAACTCCTGTCTGCTATTAGTCAATCCACACACTTGCCTATATTAGCAGTCAGTCAACACAGTTATCTATATGGGTAATCAATCCAACCAATTATCTTGGTAATTAATCCCAACATTTATCTCTGTCGGAAGCCTATTCACACACTTCTGTCTGCTATTAATCAATACACACACGTATCTGTGTTGGTAGTAGGCAACCCACACATCCTTATCTAAGTTCGTAGTCATCCACACATTTCTAAGTTGATAGTAAATATACGTGATATATGTTCAGAGCAAAACTTTTTTTTTATAATATAGATCTACTTAGGAGTTGTGATGTATACTCCATTCTCATGGAAGTTGGTGTGTATTTGTTTGACTTCTTATATTTGTTACACATAGGACGAACATGGATGGCAAGAGAGGTGTTGCATCTTATATTACCTCTCATGAACAGACTCAATAAAACAGAGTCTGCTACTTTTCTCTCTTTTTTGTGTTTGTAGCTTCCAAAGGACCCCTTTTCAGTATTATTGATAGTCAAACTAGCGTTTGTTAAGTAATGTGTGGCGACTGTAAAACGTCGCTTTAATACAAATCAGTAGTGTTATTACTTAATGTTTTTTCTTAAATCATCAAGTCCAGTATTTGTGGCTTTAAAGTATACTGAAAAAATAAACTTTAGCAAGCCCTTATGTACATCTAGCTTAAATAAATGTAATGCTATTTTATATTGTGAAGTATTTTAAATCATCGGCGTGGCTTAGGTTGATATTCTCTTTTACTTAATGTCTGTATTCCAATGTAAGTATGATAGTTATCTCACATATAGTTAATTTCACATTTAGAAATGCAAATAAGGTAAAGAGCAAGATTAAACATTCCAAAATAACTGTTAAACGGCTAAAACAATCGACAATTTCCTTGCCATGATAAATATATAGGGAACCAAAGTTTATCATTTGTGAAATTATCCCTTTACATTGAAATAAGAACGAATTATAGATTACCACAGGTTGCTATTGTTTTCGCATATTTCTTTTGAGACTTATTTTCTTAATATAACTGATAATTATGTAAGTTATATTGCCCATGACCGCTTCTACACATATCTTAGAATCTGGTCAACGGGATTTATATGCTATTTACTTGTTAAACTCATTTTTATCAGTATATAATACTAACATTCAACATCGTTGGCGCTTATTTCAGTACTAGACCAAGCCACCATTGGATTACAAGGCACGGCATTGGTCATGCTCTTGTTCGCCTGGATCAGCGCCTCCATAACACTCTTTTTTTACGGTCCCGACAAATACGGCATCATCAGCAACGACGACACACGTTGGTACATCTGTAACTGTCGCTGTTTTTATTTTTGGGTGGTCCTCTACCCAGTCGCAGGTATGTGGTTCGTTGTGGTGTATATTACTTGGTAGTTTCGTGTCCAATCGCAGGTATATAATTTGTTGTGGTGTATATTACTGGCAGGTCCCGTGTTCAGTCGCAGGTTTGTGTTTTGTTTGTGGTGTCTGTTACTAGATAAATAAATGTTGTGAACATTGCGCAATTCTTGACATAATTCTTGAGCCTAAATTTAAATATGGTTTAATTGCCACTTGCGTACTTACCCATTTATTTTGGCTACTGCCCAAAACTGTTTATGAGTCTTCAAGTATACATACATATTTCTTTTAAGGTCACACAATCTAAGCAGATGATGACTAGAACTGAAAAACTGTTACATTTAGTAACTGTTATTTACCTTAACTTAAAATTAACAGAGCATAACAATAACGTTATATTGTAAATCACGTTAATACACAATGAAAGTGTCAAACACAGGTTGGCATGTATGCATGCAAACAAATATAATCGATCATAATCCATAATCATAATCCATAATCATAATCCATAATCATAATCACATACATCAGATTCATCATAACCGCTAATCAACCGATTCCCCATTCTACAAAGTAAATGTTAATTAATAAAATAATTAACTTTCCCCTACCCAGGTCTAAAATGATAGGTTGGTAAAGGACAAACAAACACTATTCTAATTTAGGCCTATATCATAGCAATAAATTAACGGAATCGAATTGGTTATTTTTAACGATTTATTAAAAGATAATCTTAAGGTATAGTCGCCCCAGAGACGAGTCGAGTTGGAGCAACGTCATCGAGGGAAAGGATATATAGAAATCATTGAGGCTTTTGCGCACTATTCTTATATTCGAATATACGTCTGTTGTTTGTAACATGCTTGTAGGATAAACTCTTTGGCCGTTGAACATTGAAATCTTGACTTCTGGATACAAAGTCAATCCATTTAACCACGACGGCTCCATAATTAAATGTGTCAATATGAAAGACAATGCATGTATGCGTAATTATCTGAAAACATTATGTTTGCGTAATTTCTGTGGATATCTTTTTAAATATTCCTGTTCGTAAGGAATAATTAAACACGTCGATTTATGTTTCACAACAACTTGACCTTATTTTGATGTTTTTGTCAATTACAATGTGCTTTTCCAATGACTTTTATGAACCCTTCCTTGAAGACCCAGAAAAATAAATAAGTATGCTCACTCAAGCAAACAAAAACGTGTTTAATAAGCATCAGTTCGCAAATGATATTTTTAAAATAACCAAACTAATGACGATTACATTCATCATGGTTTTTGTTTTGAAGGTGTGCTCATTCTGGCCGGCTGCATCCACTTTGGTTTGAAGTATCCTACAGAGGTTATTGGTGGGTCATTTTATGCTTGTCTTACATCTGGGTGTCTCATATTTCTCATGGTAAGTATAAACTGTACAACAAACAAGAAAACATATTTTCTAAATACACCATGACAAAACACGCTTCATTATATTTTATGAAAGTCAAATATGCATAGATTGAATTTATGGTTATTCTTGGTTTGATTAAAATGCAAAGATAAAGCTTTCAATAGTAGTCATATGCCTCTCTTTCAATACTCTTCAATATGTTCCATTTCCCCCTCGTCCTGTAATACAAATTTCAAGCCCCATCTTTCTTTAAATTGGTCTCATTTCTATATCAACGTAGAAACAAGCCTTTTAAAAAGTACCCTCTCCAGTTTTCATTTCTCCTTCTTCAATAATAAAAGTAGAGAAAACCCTTTAACACAAGGCCCCGTCTGAAGTTTTCAATGATCTCTCCTTTAAAAATAGCATACAATTGTCCCTATTTGATGATAAGGATTTCAAACGGTCCCATATATATTTCGCATTCATCCTCTCGTACGAGTAATAATGACACATTAGTAGGTATAAATGTCGAACAGCATTAAAAGTCAACACAGTCAACCAAAACATGCAATTAAAACAAACAACACACACTGATAAATACAAGCTAATTAAGCGACACCAGAAATAAAAACGGCTGACAATAGGGGTAGCGCATTGGAACGGTCATTGGCAAAAGGTCGATGGGGGTTTAAACATTAGTCCACCAATTCTCCCTCTCACCCTATTGTAATCGCAATTAAACGGGACAGTGTACGAAAAGTAATCCCCTCCAGGCTATATTCTCTAACAAACTAGGCAGCATTAATAGGCAATATAAGCATACCACAACGATGCTGATGTATATGATAATACAAACAAAAGCCCAGAAAGTCAAAACGCCATTACTCACTGACTTGGCCGAAGCCAGAGCAGCAGGAGAATAAACCATTAAAGGAGCCTTCCGGCCAACAACTGCCATATTGTATAACACATGTTCACCGTTACTACACCAACTGACGACGAGGTGTATAAACATAACTTACATGTTTTGAGAATCCAAACTCTATAGACACATTATAAATGGCTTTAACCTGTTAGGACCATAATAATACTGATAATGGACAGTTGGTCAGCCGACAACATATATGGTAACCGAATTTTCTAAAATGTACACACCAACATCAATCACATGTTATGCAACATAGTAAATACACATGTTTGCCATTAACACATATTAAAATAGCTAAACCTACGGACGACGAAGAATATATATATATATATATACATAACTTACATATTTTGAGAATCCAAACTCTAGACACAATATAAACGGCTTTAACCAGCCAGGACAAACCCCAAAAACTGGAGTGTCGAACCAACTCATAATTCATTTTACGCATATTCAATCATAATCGGCACATATACATTATTATATGACTAGGTGTTCAATCTAGACAAAATATTGATAAACGGGTTTGCTGTGTAATTGTGCCGTTATTTGGCGGGTTATTTTCTTTAAGGGTATGACTAGACTAGATTGAAAACAAACATTAATAGTTACTACCCCTTTCAGGATTTTGGGAGATGTCATCATATGGCCCACTGTCTGTGAGGTCATCGCACAATGAAAGAGGAAAGCATACTGGTGAACTGTAAAATGATCAATAAATAAGTATTTGTACATGCAGTGCAAGTCTTTCAAAAAGTACTATCTCTACTTTACATTGCCTTTTTCAATAATTAAAAAACAAAGGAAGCCTAAACAACATTTCTATTTGTGTCAGTTGCAATCAAACACGTAGAAAACTAGCCTATCACAAATCCCATATCTAGTATACATTGTCCTTTTTCGGTAAATAATATACAAAAGAGTTGTTCAACAAATCCCATTTGTGTCTTAACCAGTTATTTCAAAAGTTTGTATTTCTCCGTTCTTTTCCCTTTTCAAATATAATCAGAACAAAGCAAACTTTTCACATGTAGGTTACATTGATTATGCTTCTAATAATAGTATTACAATTACTTATTTTCAAAAGGTCCAATAATGTAGTCCGCATGTGTTCGTTACTTGTGATAGGCAGGCTTCATAACCGCCTCTCCCAACTAAATTCCATTTTGTTTATTTCGCTCTTCGGGGCATAGTATTTTGATAGATACTGGGACCATACGCCGCTGGACATGGGTATGAAAAAATCTTTATGTCCACCTTCATATGCATGCCATCTTCGGGATGGTTAAAATGATGTACCATTGATTTTATGAATATTGAGTTCTGCTCAACCCGGGGCTAGAGGGCGTGAGCGGTAGCTAGCATATTTCACTACCGTTCATGAACAGTCTCAATCAAACCGAGAAATGCAATATTTTCGTATGTGTCGTGTTCGGCCGTTTCCAAAGGTCCACTCTTATACTCTTTCAATAAGAAAACTGCAAAACAAACTTCGGAGTAATATCAAATTTTATTTTCCGGTAGCTCATCTAACACTACTTAAATAATTGTTTTAGATCTTTCTCGCTAGCTGTGACCAGTGCTGCAAACAGAGAAGAGACAAAAATGTGTTTCAAACTTTGTTGGTGGAATTATACAGAACAGAACAGAACAGAACAGAACCGAACATAACATACTTTTATTGACTTGTACGTTAAGTACATCATCATAATATATATACAACACTTACAAAATACATGATTAAATCACGTGTAACATACACAGTATACGATTTATATCAGCTCTAAAGAGGATGATCTATAAAGTGTTCACACATACGTTATAGATATTCTATGTGACATCGCACATTTGAGATATAGACAATTTTAAAAGAATCATTTTGTTTTCAGTTTGCAATAGTTCGATGAATTTAAACATACTTGGTCTATTACACTAATATTGAGCTATGTATTTCCTCCTTATATCGGAGTAACATGTGCATTTTAGAATGAAATGAAACTCATCTTCAATATCTTGAGTATTACAATATTGACAAAAACGTTCATTTCTTTCAATCCTATTGATACCATACCGATTTGCTTGAATTCTTAGAGAATGTGACGATAACCTTATTCTACTTACTAAACTTCTTAAATCGCATGGCAATACGTCTAAATATATTTCATAATGAAAATGATTTTTCACATTGTTATACAAATCCAAGACACCAGAATTTTGTTTATCTGCATACCACTTTTGCAAAAAACAATCGATTATTCTTTGTTTGAATACTAATACAAATGACCTACAAACAACTGTATGAGGGTTATCCCATACCCAATTGAAACCATATTCATACAATAACGTTTTAACATTAGATAACCAGTTCATTTTGCCATTAACACACTCGTCATAGGCCATATTATAAACATGTTTCAATATAATATTATCAGTATTTAACAACTTAAACCAATACTTAACAATTTTAACATATCGTGAAATATACAAAGGATATCGTCCTAATTCACCGTACACAGCAGCTGTACAAGTACTTACATTAACAATTTATATTTTCTTACAACATTTTAAGTGTATTCTTTCAATTTCTTTAGACTTACTAAAGTCCCATATTTCCGATGCATAACCCAAGACTGAGCCAACAAATGCATCAACAAGTTGACAAAGTAATTTAGGTTTAAGTTTATATTTACGACAATTTACTAATAAAACATTAAGGGCTTTCAAAGCTTTACCAACTAATTGTTCTTGGTTAAGTGAAAAATTACCAGTATAATTAAACACGGTATCCAAATAATTAAAATCATCAACTACTTCTAATTTACTATTATTATAAGTGAATTCCTCATTTGGTAATAGTCTACCTCTTTTCCTAAAAAACATAACTTTAGTTTTAAGCGTATTCACTTCAAGACTCCATTTTTTACAATAACAATTTAACAAATCGAGGCTACTCTGTATTTCTTCTGGTGAATTTCCAAGGATAACCATATCATCAGCAAAAAGTAGTAACATTAAAACAATATCACCTATCTTTAAACCAGAATTTATATCTTGTTGCAAAAACAACTCTAAGTCTTCAAGAAATAGAGAAAATAAGATTGGAGAGATTACCTCCCCTTGACGTAAACCTACAGCATATTCGAAGAATTCAGAATATGTTTTCTTTAAATACATATCTCTTATTATTCTGCACATTGTACCTTGAATTCCCTGATTATATATTTTTAACCACAATGCATTTCTATAAATACAGTCATATGCTTTTTAAGGTCAACAAATACAAAATACAACCTTTTATTCTCGTTAACATATTTCTGAATAACGGTTAACAACACAAATAATGCATCAACAGTAGATCTTCCTTTTCTAAATCCAAATTGTGCATCGGACAGTGTATTATTTTCATCACAAAAGGTAACTATGCGTTTTCATAATACCGATGTAAACAGTTTAGATAAACAGCTGACTAATGTAATACCCCCATAGTTGTTTACATCATTTTTATCTCCTTTTTTATGCAACGGTATCATGACACCCTCTGTCCATTTTTCTGGAAAAAAACCACTGTTCGAAATGGAATTAAATATGTCACAAATATGTGACGATAAAATATCAATAGATTCTATATAATATTCATTCATTAAAAAATCACTACCAATAGATTTACCACGATTAAGGTTTTTAACAGCTTCTAATATTTCAGATACAGTTATCGGTCTATCTAGCTGTTCATCTGCACCATCCAAATTATCAAAATCATGATTCATAGCAAATGCCTCTGCATCATCATTTTTTATATTCAATATATCATTTCCAAGTCCAGAAAAATAATCATAAAACGACTCAATAGTAATATTATGACTAAACTTTTTATTACTACTTTTAATTTTTTTACCAGAATTCCTAAGGTTTTGAATGCCTAAGCTTCTCGATATCTGACAATTTCTTTAATTCAAAAGCCCTACGTTTTTTTGTCTCGCCTTTTGAAAAAATGCAAGACTATAGGTGCCGCTAATGTTGGCGGGCTCGACGGCGTCAACATATTGTATTATAACTTTTTTGTCCTTGGGAGTTGAATGTTCAAATTTCATATATAACCTTCTGCTCATTGCCCGTCTTAATGCCAATAACTTCCATCCCTGCAACTGACCGTGGGTTAGAGTCAAGGTCACTTAAATACATGTACCGTCGCCAAATTTTAACATAAATATTGACGGTACATGTATTTTACTGACCTTGACTCCGACCCACGGTCAGTTGCAGGACTGGACGTTGTTGGCATTAAGACAGGCAATGACCAGGAGGTTATATATGAAATTTGAACATTCTACTCCCAAGGACAAGAAAGTTATAATACAATATGTCAGCGTTAAAATTTTGGTTAACTTTTTTGTTAACATTTTTGTTAACATTTTTGTTAATTTATGTTAACATTTCGGTTAACATTTCGGTTAAACTTCTTATAACTTATTTCTCCTTTGGAGTAGAGTGTTCAAATTTCATATATAATTTCACTGGTTATTGTTCTTTTTATTCCAGTAACTATCAGTCTCCAACTGACCCTGTGTCAAGGTCAGTTTCCTCTTAAATGCATCTACCGTCTCCAAAACAAATGTGTTAAAGTGCGTTAAATTATTATAACTTTGTTGTTCTTTGGAGTAGAGTGTTCAAATTTCATATATAACCTCACTGGTCATTGTTCTTCTTATTTCAGCGACTTCCAACCCTCCAACTGACCCTTTGTCAAGGTCTGGGTCACTTTAATAAATGTATATTCTCCAAATTTCACATTGTTTTCTCAGCACTGCAGCAATGTACAGTGTTCAAAATCTCATATATAAACTCACTGGACATTGTTCTTGTCCAGCCATAAACTCATTGTTCTTGTCCAGCCATAATCTGTATAGCTTTCTTCTATTTTAAATGCGTACACATTCCAATTTTCATATGAGTTTTATAAGGTTTGACAGGAACTTAATTGCATTATCTTTTTATGTAGCTACTGCAACAAGCTGGGTAATTTGATACTCCAGCAAAAGTTTATCAAAAGTGTCTATCTTTGAAAGGTTAACTTTTTTACTTTAATTCCAATCAGTGTAACATATATATGGTTGTAAATATTCTGGATAAAAATATGTTTAAACAAATAACAAATCTTTTTCTTATCGACTCATTTATTCAAAAAATATATTACAAATTCTCTTAAATACTGTCTTGATAGCATTTGCCATGGTGATTAGACTGTTAAATATAATTGCCATTCTAACAGACTGCCAGATAATGAACTTCGATAAAAGCAACAGTTATTGCTACTATTTATAGAAGTTTAAGAATTAATAACAATTGAGTAAAAATGCGTCTTTCATAGCAGTATAGAACAGTATTACATTAATTATATGTATGACATTTTCCCTGATAAGTGATAATTGAAGCAATTACAGTATACAGCCACCAATCACTGGGGCTTAATTTATTGTTCGCAGCTGGGTAATTTGATACTCCAGTAAAGTTTATCTGTATTATAAATTCTCTTAAAGGTACACATGACAATCTGAACGTTTTAAAATCACAAGGTCTCACTAGTTTTTCTGCATAACTTGTATTTGTTCAATCATTAATATTAATTACACTAAAATACATATAAAGTAAATTATTTTACATATAATTAACTGTTGATAATAATGCACTTTAAGAATGTATCTAACATTGAAAACTTAATTTATTTATATGCAAGTAGGTTTAATGTGAATATGATACTGGATATATAAATCGAAACAATAATTGCAATGCTTCATAAACACTTCAAGATTGCCATATGTCCCTTTAAGATAATGAAATGAATGAATGTATACAATTTTCCATTACCAATGTAACATACTCCAGCAACAGAATTACATTAATTTTAATATGAGTTGACATTTCTTGATAAAACATGATACATGCAGATTAATTAACATGTCATTTCCTGAAACAATACAAAGAAATATAAAAAGATCGGACAGGGAAAGTAGCATTCCAGGAGGACAGTAAACCACAAAACACAGAAACAAACACGCAAACAGACAAACAAGAAGGCAAAAGCAATAATAAATGCAAGCGACATCACAAACACAAAAAGGGTTGACAATAGGGCTAACGCCTTGGAACGGTCAGTGGCAAAGTAGGCCACTGGGGGTTTAAACCGGTTCTAGGGTGCACCAAACCTCACACTTACCCTACTGTCATCCCATTAAAACAGGACAGTGTAAATAAAGAAATCCCCGCCATGATCTAATCTCTAACCAACAAGGCAGCATCAATAGGCAATATAAGTAAAACACAAATATGCTCGTGTAAATATAATACAAAAAAACAATAGCCTAGAAAGCCACAATGAAGGTACTCAATGACTTTGCAGAAGCCAGAGCAGTAAGAGAATAAACCATTAAGGGCACGACAAGAAAGATCATGGACAAACATCAAACGCCACCGTCCCAATGGGCTTTAGGTAGGCGTCATCATAGGGTCCACAGCCTGTCCGGTCATCGTACAATTAAAGAGGAAAGCATAGTGGCGAACTGTAAAAGGGTCCACCACCAAGCATGCAGTACGTTGCAAAATGATAGGGTCATAACCTCTTTCGATAAACTTTTTAACAAGTTTAACAAAAATAGTATGAAAGTGATCATGACCTAGAATCTTACGAAGTTTATAAATCACATCACCATAGAAGTCAGGTTGTGATAGTCCTTGTCGCAGAAGAGTCCTTAAATTACTTTTATATTTGGAAAGAAGATCAGGGTTACGATAATAACATTTTGCAAAGGTTTCACGAAGTTTATGGTAACGGTAACCCTGATTGAGTAACTTTTTAGTTATACAAAGATTACGAATATTAAAGTCCTCAACTCGAGTACAAGCTCTAGAAAAACGAATAAGTTGAGACACATATACCTCATAAGAAGTTGCTCGGGGAACATCCCCATCCAAGTGGGGATAATTAACAATGTCAAAATTAAAATCATCTCTCTTGTCATAGATTTTGCTAATTAGTTTACCATTTTCAATCGAGAGAGCTAAATCAAGAAAAGAAGCGTTATTATCAGATATATTAGCTTTGTTAAGCTGAAGTTCTTTAGGATAAATATAATTAACCATAGTTGGAAAGAAAGGGTTGTCAATGTTCAATATGTCATCCAGATACCAAGAGGTGTCATTAAAGGCTTCAGTAACATCTGCCTGGGTATCTGGTGAAAGACTCAACATGAAATCCCTTTCATAGCAAAATAAGAACAAATCTGCGACAAGTGGTGCACAGTTCGTACCCATAGGGATACCAACAATTTGTCTATAAACGGTGGTTCCATACCTGACGAAAATATTATCTAATAGGAAGATGAGTCCTTCACAAACTTCATAGCAAGTCCACATAGTATAATTGTCAAAACTGCCGTTAGTAAAAAACGCTTTTATATTATTACATGCCAAAAATGTAGTATTTTCTCTAGCAAATGTTTTTTGAATAAGAGAAATTAGCTTGTCTTTAATAAGGTGATGTGGTAAGGTTGTATATAGTGTAGAGAAGTCATAAGTGGTTATTGATGAAACTTGACCTTTCTTGAAATTTTATCAAGAACGTCTCCTGAATTTTTTATAGACCAAAATAAATTAATCCCAGAGTTTTCGTAAGTTTTATCACAATAGAGTTTAACGTGATCTTTAACGGCAGAAAGACAAGAAGTTAAAAGTTTGGAGATGTTTGTTGTGGTGCAGGCACTAGAATTCGAAATAAAGCGAGCCTTATATGGATTTTTATGTAATTTAGGAATCCAGTACATAGAAGGCAGTTTATTTTGCTTATCGTTTACACCAGCCTTGAAAGTAGTGCACCGAATGATATGTAAAATCTTCAATGGAGTAGGCGATCTGGGCACGACAGGCATTAAAATCAATAGTTGAAGGTAATCTATATTAGTTAGCAAATTACTACAATTTTACATCAAGTCCAATGTGTAGTTTCTGCAGATAGCTATCAGGTATTAAAGGGAACTCGAGTACATCAGGCTTTGGGGCCTAATTTAAAACATAGTAAAGTATAAAATTATCAATTTAAGGGTGAAGTAGTTCATAAATATAGATGGAACATTAACAGTTTCCTATAATACACTGTAACAAAAATTATAATTTAAAACAATCTTTAAATCCATAGAGTACTGGCATGCACTTTGCATAATGTTCATTATAGACTTTGACTAATCAATTACGGTAATGATGTTGTCACATTCAGTTTTAAATGTTTGACTCCTGATAATAATGCAGGACCTTTATAAATGATGAACTTTTGTGTTGTTTCTGCTTTTGCGAATGCTACCGTACGATATACTGACAGTCTTGCTTGACTATAAACCCTCGATTTTGTCAAGATGAAGGTCGCTTGAAACATGTATGATGGACATGTTTCTTTAGGCGAGAAATCATGTTGCGCGCAACCCTTGTCTTAATAATATCCTTATATTCCTTTTTTAATATACAAAACTGTTCCCTACTAAAGTTAGATTTGCATCGATTAAATATGCACAATGATTCACTATATCGTTGTTTCGCTTGAATATACGAGGATGCACTTTGATGCTCAGTCTTATTACAAGGAAGAAAATTCGGCCATATTTTTGTTAAGTGCCCTTTCGGATTTCTTTTGCTATCGTACACTATAATCACTGATCCAAAATGAAAATATGTAATATCAACATTTGAGTATATGTAGTTTTTCATTTCCATTTTATAGTCGCTGAATAGTGAATATAATTTTTGTTTGGATGTGGTGGCAATAATCCAGGTTTGCATTTCTGACCTATTGTGTTATTTAATATGGCAATAATTTTATTCTTCTTGACGTAGTCGTTTGATTTTGTTTTGGTCATCACATGCATGCCTCTAGCAATAGCACCATATCCTACTTTAAAATGACTCATCGGAACTTTTTCCTGACATACCATGAATTCTTCACCTTGCCATTCTTGCTTGCCAGAGTATTACAACGGTACCCTTTGTAAATGTAGGGACCACTACTCCGAGTTGTGAGAATAGTTGTACCATATTTATCAAAACTTATAAGCACAATTTGATGAATATTTAAATCCATCATATAATTGTAACCTATTATGTTTGACAATAACCGACGATAGCGATTGCAAGAATACACTTCTTTAAAAGAACATATTCAGAACTGTTATTGTAGTGATTGTGGTACAAAATGTCTATAGCTATTCATTTTTAGCTCTACTGGCCAACGGCCAGAAGAGCTTATGGGATGGTGTGTTGTCCGTCGTCCGTCGTCCGTCTGTTGTCTGTCGTCTGTCGTCTGTCGTCCGTTAACTTTTCTTTAAACGACTTCTCCTCAGAAACCGCTTGGCTAATTTTGACCAAACTTCACATGGATGATCCTTAGATAAATGCTTTTTAGATTTGTTAAAATTATGTCAGCGCTACATCCAAGATGGCTGCCATTACCATATATAGTCGAAACCTTAAAAAATCTTCTTCTCTAGAACTGCTGGACAGATTTCAACAGTTTTTCTTTTAAAATGATCGCCAACGCCTAGACTATCAAGTTGGTTCAAATAAAGTCCCCGGGGTCAAAAATGGTTGTGCCCCGGGGGTCCAAAGTTTGTATATTGAGGTTTTGCATGTTTTTCATATAGACATATAGGAAAAAACTTTAAAAAATCTTCTTCTCTGAAACCACAAGGCACAGAGCTCTCATGTATTACATGCAGCATCAGCTTATGGTCTTCTACTAAGTTTGTTCAAATGGTGACCCTGGGGTCAAATTTGTCCCCGCCCCGGGGGGTCACAGTTTTACATAGACTTATATAGGATTTATTTTTAAAAAATCTTCTTCTCGGAAACTACAACAGCCAGAGGTTTGATATTTTACATTTACTATAAGCTTATGGTCCTTTACCAAGTTTGTTCAAATGGTGACCCTCGGGTCACATTTGGCCCCGCCCCAAGGGTCACATGTTTTACATAGACATGTATAGGGAAAAACTTAAAAAATCTTCTTCTCTGAAACTGCAAGAGCCAGAGGTTTAATATTTTTGCATTTGCTGTAAGCTTGTGGTCCTCTACCAAGTTTGTTCAAATGGTGACCCAGGGGTCACATTTGGCCCCACCCCGGGGTCACAGTTTTACATAGGCTTGTATAGGGAAAAACTGAAAAAAATCTTCTTCTTTGGAACCACATGGCACAGAGCTCTCATGTATTACATGTAGCATCTGCTTATGGTCCTCTACTAAGTTTGTTCAAATGGTGACCCTGGGGTCAAATTTGTCCCCGCCCCGAGGGTCACAGTTTTACATAGACTTATATAGGATTTTTTTAAAAAAAATCTTCTTCTCAGAAACTACAAGAGCCAGAGGTTTGATATTTTACTTTTATTATAAGCTTATGGTCCTTTACCAACTTTGTTTAAATGGTGACCCTGGGGTTACATTTGGCCACGCCCCAAGGGTCACATGTTTTACATAGACATGTATAGGAAAAAAACTTAAAAACTCTTCTTCTCTGAAACTGCAAGAGCCAGAGGTTTATAATTTGCTGTTGCTATAAGCTTATGGTCCTTTACCAATTTTGTTCATTTTTTTTATTTTTTTTTTATATATATTTTTTTTTTTTTACATTTTTTTTTTTCATTTTTTATCTTCATTTTTTTTTATTTTATATTAACTTGGAAAACTAGCCAGATCGGACCAGTAATGGCGGAGTTATGGCTATATTTTGCCTCTTTAAGACGATAGTCACTTGCTTCATTGATGTCATAAGAGCCATATTAGCCAGTAGAGCGTCCACAGGCCCAAGAGGGCCTCTTGTTACTAATTGCAATAATGACCCAGTTTGTCAAAGATCTGTTAACTTAATCGATGGTTAAGTCAACATTTCAAATCTCTCTGAATTTCCGATAAATAAATATTTCTACCCGAAATTGAGCATGTGAAAGCATTATGTTAAGAAGAAATGCAAATTAAAAACTTATAACACTATATAACAAACCATAATTTTATGAGAAAATGTCCTTTGAAAGTTTACATTAACCAAGGATTAAGCTAACCGATCTTTGAACAACTGGGCCAATGTGTTTTTTACTCTATGATTCATGATTCATTTTTAAAAATGAAAACCTCAAGCGGCCTTTTTTGACACTGACCGTTCCAAGGCGGTAGCACTATTGTAAATCCTTGTGTGTTTGTTATATCTTATCTTGCATTGTAATCATCGTTTCATCATATAGTTGTTCTTTGTTTCTTTGTGTGTTTGTGGTTGACTGGCGTTCATGAATGCTAGTTTTCCTGTTCGATTTTTATATCTACTTTTTATGTATATAATGTAATCTCAGCGTCCAATTAGTCTGGACGGCTGAATACAAAAACACATTTTAGTTTTACTTTGATATATGTATTTTGGGATACATGTAATTGTACACATGCCAGTTTAATAAACAATACAATGATATTATTGTAAATTTGTAATTGTTATAGTACAGAAATTCCCTTTAATATGCATGAACATATATGCTTCATTTAAATCACTATTTCTCATCACTGTTTTACTGTTTTTCAATTAACATTTGTTCTATTACTGGGTACTCATCCTTACAACTATCATCTTCTTAACATTCACCAAATGATATATTAGATAGACATTCACAATATGATATACTATACAGTATTTTACACTTGTAATTCCATTACTTTCTACGCTTTATTGGTTGAAACAGGATGAGTCATCTTCATTAAAGAACCAACCACATTGTTCAACATTCAATGCCGAATGCTGCTTCTGATCTGGCGCTTTCCATTGCATGACAAGAAATGATCTCTCTTAAGTCGGGTCTTAAATCATCATCATTGGAGGAAGGGATGTTTGGTAGATATGTTTCCTTTCTCATGCCTCCGAACTTATCAAACAGGCAAAAACGGAGATGCGACATCTAAAAACGGAGTTTCTCACCTAGACCAATGATTCTACCACCGCTTTTTAAAGACACTGTTCTCTCCCATCCGTATGCATTGTTTTATTGCGACATCTTGTTTCTTCGATAGGTAATAGAACTCTCTAGGAAACTTGCATTGGAACTCATCAGCAATTTGTTCGTCGATTGCAACATAATTTTGAACATTGGCAATTGCTCATATTCATTTACAATGCTAATTATTTTAGTTTCTGTTGATTCCAACGAATGGACATATTTCTTCTTTTTTTTAAAAACTATTTTCATTCTATCCTCTGTTTCCAATGTTTTCCTTTAAAGGGACATTGTCCGTAAGTAAGCAGATATTTAGCATAGCCAAATGACTCTCTAATTTTTATTCAGTGAAATGAATACATGAAAACACTAGCATAGACCCAGATAAGCCTATAGTTATACATTCGTGAGTTTGAAAAAAAAGAAGTTTTATTTATTATTTTCATGTGATCAGCAGTTTATTTACATTTTCTGCTGATCACATGACATCTATTATCGCATTATCTTTTATACATTGTTTCTCATACGCAATACATCTGGCCGGTTAGCTTAGTCGATAGCGAGCTCGACTATTGCGACGTTCAACTTATTATTATCCGCGAGTGTAATTGTAGTGTCGGTTACGAGTTCAACCCCTCTAAGCGGTTCTTGTTTGTTTTTGTACCGCTATTTAATTCCGTCAAACAATTTTGGTTTTATTAGGTAAATATTCAATAATGGTTGGTGTTTTATGTTTGTCAAGGTAATTATTTTGCGTTTTATAAGCTAAAAGTTACGGACTTTGTCCCTTTAAACACTCTCTTCTTCATCACTTTCGTCTTCGTTATTGAACATGGAGTCCATAGAGAGTTATTAAAACTCTGTCCATGTGTTCAGGTCATATAATAATGTATATGTGCTGATTAATCACGTTATAACAAGAAATTCATAAATGTTGAAATTCCTCTTTGAAAAATTGAGCCAGCTCAGTACTGTACTAAACGCAAAGAGTTTGCAAATTTTTCCATTTTAAATTTGTTCACATGCTTGAGCCAAAGGCATACTCTGTCAATAATGAAACTTTGCAGGAATACTATTTGCTGTATTACATGTTGTTTTAGTCTTTTTTCCGAAAGGAAAGATCTTACGCAGCCATGTACCGTTCGATTAACAGCAGCATATTGTACGTACAATGTATAGCGGAAATTCCTGTGTCGCGTTTCTTTTTCCTTTCAGTATATATATGAAATAGGTTTAAACCAAAAAACTGACAACTACCTTACGGAATACCTCGGCGCTTATTGTTGCTTAAACCTAACAGTATCTCTGATGTCTGGACAGAAATATTGCGAAATGAACGTTTATTTAAAGCTACAGAGTCTCTATATTGACTGGTAATAACTCAAATCGACGAACACGCCAATAGTCGGTATATAAGGCAGAAATCGATGCGTAAAATATCAAATTTTTATTTAGCCTTCGTACAGGTAACATCGATAAATATGCGGCTTCAGAATATATATGATAAAAAAAAAACTTGCCAGGAATGGGATTTGAACCACAGCCGTTGCGCTTCTAAGTTTTGATGGCCGTACGTTCAACCACTATACCACGGCTACTTATTGGTATGTTGTAGCATTATTAACACTAAATAGGCATTACGTAATAACTAGCGCGCACACAAACTTATCAAGCGCTAAATAACAAGTCTATATATGGTTGTTTTGAGGCGAAATATTAGTTTCATAATCAAATATGGCATTACACCAGGCACTGAAAGAAATATAAAAGGATCGAACAGAGAAAGTAGCATTCAAGGAGAACAGTCAACCACAGAAACAAACACGCAAACGGACAAACAAGAAGGCAAGAGTAATAAAGTCAAACGACATCACAAACACAAAAGGATTGCCAATAGGGCTACCGCCTTGGAACGGTCAGTGGCAAAGTAGGCCACTAGGGTTTTTAACCGGTTCTAGGGTGCACCACATCTCACACTTACCCTACTGTCATCCCAATAAAACAGGACAGTGTAAATAAAGAAATCCCCGTCATGATCTAATCTCTAACCAACAAGGCAACATCAATAGGCAATATAAGTAAAACACAAATATGCTCGTGTAAATATAATACAAAAAAACAATAGCCTAGAAAGCCACAATGAAGGTACTCAATGACTTTGCAGAAGCCAGAGCAACAAGAGAATAAACCATTAAGGGCACGACAAGAAAGATCATAGACAAACATCAAACGCCACCGTCACAATGGGCTTTAGGTAGGCGTCATCATAGGGTCCACATCCTGTCCGGTCATCGTACAATTAAAGAGGAAAGCATAGTGGCGAACTGTAAAAGGGTCAAGCATGCAGTACGTTGGAAAATGATAGGGTCATAACCTCTTTTGATAAACTTTTTAACAAGTTTAACAAAGATAGTTTGAAAGTGATCATGACCAAGAATCTTACGAAGTTTATAAATCACATCACCATAGAAGTCAGGTTGTGATAGTCCTTGTCGCAGAAGAGTCCTTAAATTCCTTTTATATTTGGAAAGAAGATCAGAACAATTTACACGTTCGAAAAGATGGACTATATATTTATGAATTCATCTTGAGTTGCGTTCAAATATGTAAAGTTATTTTGCCTCATAATATATGGTAGTTTATAAACCTTTTTCTCAAGAAGCGTTATAGCTCACATGATAGAGCACCTGACTTATAAAATCAGGAGGTCGTGTGTTCGAGTCTCGAAATATGCATAAAATATTTCTTCTGTAAATCATAATGTTACCTGTGTACAATTATGATGTGCACTGGTCGATGTCTATAGAATAAATGATGTCCTGTCTTATATTTGATCGCTTAAATACCCGATTTCGACATGAGCTAGTGAACATGAAGTTTCAAATAAAGACACGCCCACAATGAAGAAATCGATTGATATAGAGATTCTTTACCTTTAATTAACAAAATCCCCTCGAAAAATATTATTAAAATAAATAGAATTTCTGATGGACTCTCTATTTTTACTGCAGAGCTGATCGCAATAATCAAGTCCCTGAAATGGATCATCCAAAATAAACCTCCCAAATCAGTTATCTTCTCGGATTCCCTCTCTAGCCTTACTTCAATTAAAGATAGGACAATTAAGTCTAGACCAGACCTTATTTCTAACATTTTAATTCTACTCAATGAATGTAATATCCTAAATCTCATAGTCAACTTGGAATGGTGTCCAGCCCACGTAAATATCGCAGGCAATGAAAAGGCCGACCTTGCCTGCAAGGCAGGGCTGTATCACCCTGCTATCGATAAGGATATTCCCTTCGGACCTTCAGAAGTTTATTCTGGCATTCGTAAAAAAATAAAGGAAAAATTAAACACTTATTTAACCAATCAAGCTAATAAATTTAATACGTTTACTAGACTTAGTTGTAATTTCAGAAACCATGCCTTATTCTCTGATAATAAAATCCTTAATAAAGCCATAACACGACTCAGAATGGGATACAACTTATTACCATCGAGTTTAGGAAGTCATATCATTAAAGATCTTGATAAAAATTGTACTTCCTGTTGTGTCCCATACACCACTGAACATTTTTTACTTGAATGCAGTCAGCTCGATATAAAAAGGGAAGAGTTAAAGTTAAAATTACAACAAAGCGCTATACCTTTTAATCTAAATAATCTACTCGACCCACAGAAAAAAAATAGGCAATTGACTTTCAACGCCCTTAGTGATTATGTTAAGGCCACCCATTTCGAAAAAAAAATCTAACCTATTTACGCATTTATGACTATATTGTCCATACTTTCATATATATGCACGTTGTAATGGCAATATCCTGTGTATAATCATCATCAGAAAAATACAGTTATTCTGCTTGTGATTAAATATATACCACCCAACCCCCCTAATAATGTAAGTGGCCGAATTACAATTGAACACTTGATACAGATAGGATATGGGACTGATCCGGTGGACGCGTTGGGGCAATCACATTACTCTTATATATATAATGCGCCACGACTAAGTGAGTGTGGGGACTGCCCTACCTCACGGCGCCAAGGAAGTGATTATTATACATGTTTAGCTGACCATTGATAGGATTTAACTGACATGGTACCTATCTTAATAGTAATATAAGAGCATAAACCTTTAGATTTAGACTAAAACTATAATGTTGAACGGCCCAGTGGATTAGCTTGTATGTTTTGTCTGCTGGGCTCGAAATCACTGATGGTTTGATTTAAATTCGTTCGTTCAGTATAATTGTACCAAATTGTAAACCCTTTCTATTAGTAACAACATAATATAAACTTCGTATGAATAACATAGTCTACTTAAATTTGGGTCATACTCAGTGCTGACTGCCACCTGGTTAGACGGTTGTTGTACTGGCTCTCTGGGTGGTAGTCAACACAGAGACATACGTTATTCTTCATATGATTATTATAAACTACTTAATTAATACAGTTATGATATGGGACTGATCCGGTGGAAGCGTTGGGGCGATTTTTGAGTCAGATGACAACGAAGGCACAACGGTCTAGGACCAATCACATACTTTTATATATATAATGTCTAGTTGACCTTTGATAGGAATTACCTGACATGTTTTTACAGACAGAATCTACTTATGTTCATATATAATAACCTTCAGTATTTAGATACATTACTCAATTTGTGATTTATCCCTTGTATGTACAAATTATGTTTCGCTCCAATATCTCACATAATGTCTATGTATTCCTTTGATTCCTTTGGTTCATTATACATAGTGGACATCAAAATTCATTGTTTGGTGACAATTGTTGACAGCAATTTAATAAGTAATATACCTGCGAAGCTCAATGGTGTCCCTGGCCTAATATAATAGAAACAACTATAGTAAATATACATACATTAATCCGCCATAGGCAATACTTACGTCTGCTTAGCTCTTGCCGCCTAGTAACGAATACGAATGAATAAATAAATCCCCTATGTATAAAATAATTATGAAATATAGAATGTATAATCAACATATGAAAAGCACGCCAAAATGCCTAGTGCAACAAGGCGTGCCAAAACAAAAACTTAAGAGAGAGATTAATTAACAAACACACTACATGATAGATAATTGTCATATAAAAGTAGTTTGCAATGTTTAGCATATGACCTTTGTACGGCACTGCCGAACTATTAGCGCAAATAAGTTAATTAAATTGTGCCTTATCATCTGGTTTGATCTCGACTCTTGGGATTGAATTGTCATTTACGTTTGTATCGCACTTGAGGCGCTATGAACCTAAATATGTGGAATCCTTTATACATGGTTTTGCTTGTTGCCTCGGTTACGGCGGTTAAAAGATTGGTGCTACATAGCGACAAGGAAATTGCGAGTGAAATAATTAAGCTTAAGTCAGACGTGGCGACTTTGAAAACTTCCGTACAGAACTTAGAAACAGAGAATAGCAAATTAGTATCTACGGTCCAACAACTAGAGTCACAAAGCGGTAATCAACTAGGTGGATGGTATGATCTAATTCGCATTCTATATACTATTAGTTCGTATTCCTGCGTTCGTCTTATATGTATGGATGTCATGACTGTCTTGTTAAGCAATCGTGCATCTTTGATTGGTAATTTAAACGTTAGATAACTTTGGGGGCCAACGCCCTCGTGATTTAATTACTACGCATCCAAACTCCTAACTATTTCATTCACCGATAACATACAGGTACGTATTTATTATTTCTTTAATAACTGGCCAAAAGGCTCGTTAAAATTAAAATAATTCATAATTAGATCTAGATCTAGTTTCAAACATCTCATATGAAATGCGAATTCATTTAGGGCTATATTTCTGCTAAACTGTTGCATACAATAAACAACAAAAGTAAATGTTTACATAAGACAATAGAAATATCGCTTCTTATACGAATTGAATTGAATGTTGTTTAACGGATCTTAGTACACTGTATAGGTTATTTAGAGCCGTCCCATACAGAGGGGGAAGGATACATAGGAATCCGGGATCCGTGCCCTACTCTTATTATCGAATAGAATCCTATGGTTCTTTAACGTGCTCGAAGGATAGACCGATACACTGGACCGGTTTACGTCCCCATCCGACGGTCGCTATTGGAAAGTATCTTGCCCAAGAACACACCAACGAAACTCAGTGGCACCACGGAGGATTGAACCCGGGGCCTCCGGCTGCGACACGCCAGTCCTATGTAAGAGTATGGTTATAAATTAAGGTGGAATCACACTTATGATTTTTTTTTTGAAACTGCATATACAGTTTATACCAAATTAAAATTTAAACTTTTCTGAATGTGGAACTGAATTTATTTTTTTGATAATCAGTAAGGCTTTTAAGATATGACGTCGTAAAAATGCACTGTTCGTCATCTTTGACGCCATTTTTCAGACACTCACTTTTTCAGAAAGTTTGCATGATTTTATTTATACTGGTGCCAGTGCTACGAAATTTTGAGAAAAATATTATATCTTGTTAAAGCGATTGTCTGATATAAAAAAAATATGTTCAGCTGTAAACTTGTTCGAAAACTATATTGAAAATTGGTGTTTTTGAAATTTCCGTTTTTCTCAAAGAAAATATGATGCAAAATAATGAAAAAACGTGTCCGAAAAAATATATCGATTTTTTTATATGTTATTTAGTAATTTCAGCCAAATCGATTCATAGCAAGAGACCTATATCGAGTCCATGTCATTTTCTGACTATTGACGTTTAACAAAGTACACCCCATTTCACATAAAGACGTCATTTTCTTGCGTCAATTGTTGTCGTTCGTTTGTGCGAGCATGTGACGTATATTTTGTGGTGCTTATTTCAGCATTCCATACTTGATTGTCATTAAAAAATCTTAACGAATGAGAGAAAACCGGGTTACTCGATGGAAACCGACGTGTCCGAGTGGATGAACACCGATCTTTCTCAAATACAATCCCACAACGGCGATTCGAACCCGAGTTAGATTGTGCGTTACCAACAGCAATACTTAGACACACGTATTTTACAATATTATGATAGTTTCAAAACAAGCAATAATGAATTGTGAATGAAACATATATTTGTTCACACTCGTTGCGTATGGAATAGGTCCGAGGCGTAGCTACTGTATACGCATATACGCACGTGCGTACGTCATGCGGCAACAAAAAACAAAAAACACTGTCAACACTTAAAAATATCTTGGTTAGCCCACATCGACCTTAAATTTTTCAGATGGCTAGGTAGGTAGGAACATTTAATTTTTTCCTTCCATCTATATGTCGGATTTGTGTGTGAATGCTGTTTAAAATGTAACTGCTTGTTTGGACTTAAAACACTACTTTTGTTTACTTATTGCTATATTGAATTTCGTATATTGGGTGTGTATTGCAATACTGACTCATAACATTCCTAAAACAGTTATTAAAAATTAATAAAGTTGAAGAGGAAAACACTGGTGTGTTTTTTCACTGTCAGTGGGATATTCAATTTGACAAGGTTACCCAATGACACTACTTAACAAACCCACTAAGTGTCTGTGCAATTTGAGAATGTTTTGCACAAAGTACGAATTTGTGTTTGGGATTTGAAAAGGAATATAATATTTTGAAACCTATTTATTTCTAATTACATATGCTTTAACAGGGGCTTAGCTAGCCCTCTATTCATGTAGATTATAATTGTGCTAAGGGGGGTCCGGGGGCATGCCCCCCAGGAAATTTTGAAAACAATGGTGCAATCTGGTGCATTCTGGGCGTTCTGAGGTGCTTTTGTCAGAATCATGTGGATTCAGCCGCGTACTCGCGTATAGGCAGCTACGCGTCTGGCTTAATTGTTTCATCCTCTGTTATAAATAGATAAAGTATAAAAAGTCATAGTTTGGTTTGGTAAAAAATTAACATGAACTTAATTATTTCAGTGGTATTATTTATAGATTTTGAATTCATATATGTTTTCGCAGATCCACATAAAACATACTTTTATTTAGAAAATAATGCATAACATTTACAAAGAAAAAACAAGCATGCCATAGTGTGTGTTTTTTGTTGTTGTTGTAGTAGTTTTTTTTGTTGTTGTTGTTTTCATTATGAACTACCATTCAGAGAAGTCGTACACATTTCCCTGAATTATGCATGCAGAAAGTCTGTTCGCACGGCGCAAAAAAATGACGTCTTTTTGTGAAGGGGTTGTATTTAGTAAAACGTTAATAGCCAGAAAACGACATGGACTCGTTATATTTCTCTTGCTACAAATCGATTTGACTGAAATTATTAAAAAACATATCAAAAAATCGATTATTTTATCGGACACGTTTTTTCAGTATTTTGCATTAAACATGTTTTTTTAAATTTCAAAAATACCAGTTTTCAGTGTAGTTTTCGAACAAGTTTACAGCTGAACACTTTTTTTATATCAGACAATCGCTTTAACAATATATAATATTTTCTCAAAATTTCGTAGTTCTGGCACCAGTATAAATAAAATTATGCAATCTTTCTGGAAAAATGGGTGTCTGAAAAATGGCGTCGAAATTGACGAACTTTGCATTCTTTACGAAGTCATATCTTAAACGCCATACTGATTATCAAAACAATAAATTCAGTTCCACATTCAGAAAAGGTTCAATTTTAATTTGTTATAAATTTCATATGCAGTTTCAAAAAAAATATCATAAGTGTGATTCTACCTTAATGTCATCTACAACGTTTGAAATTGCTTACATCATTTATGAAAATGAATAATTTAAAATAAAAACTTTATATATGTTCTAGGATCTGTATACGTGCGATGGGGACGAAGTGAATGTCCGGCAAATTGAACAGACCTTGTTTACAAAGGTTAGCGAAATTCCGTTTCTTTTCTTGAAAATATGCTTTCCCTTTGACATTTACTTTTATAGTAGCAGAACCGGAAAATCAGTGTAAATCTGTCTATATAATCGTACCTAATATATGGTAAACTATTTATGTATATAATCAAGTAAATAAATATCCACAATAAAACCTGACTTTGAGCGGAAGAACTCCAATGAGTGTTTTATATTAAATTGCTTTATGGTATCTCGAAAAGAAGGGGTAAAACAAATGTATTACTAGTTGGTTAAACAAAACCTGTATAGCAGATGACGCAATGTCGAGCCGTAGAGATGGATGTGTAAAAGTCCACATACAACAATTTGATGAATACAATTATCTGTGGTATTCCATACAATACTATACTGTTAACTTAGACCTGGGATTTGCAGGTGAATATGATACAAAATTAAGAATTCGTGCTTTTTCCCCCTGAAACTATTCGATTTTATTAAATAGGAAATTATTTAGGATTCTGTAGATTTTCTGACATATAGTTATTCCATGTTAGAACACGTATTTACGGGTCTTTGTTTAAGGTTATGCTGGAGGCAGTACATTTGACTATCCCGGGGGCGCTGCAGAATACATATGCCTACCAGACAACCCAACTTGGGCAAACTACCATGATGGTGTATATGCTAATGAGCCTAGAGGACAAGTGTACGGAACAGAATTTGAAACGGATTCTTCAACTTTCTTCGGTTATGCAGCCGCTAACCAAGATGTTCCTTGTGCCATGTGCAAAACGGAAAAAAAGATAACTTTGATGATTCCTGCTCGATCCAATTGTTATCCAGGATGGACAATGGAATATACCGGATATCTTATGTCAGCCTACAGGAATCATCCCTCAAACAGCGATTACGCATGCGTCGACGCGAAACCAGACCGTTCCACACGGCAGTACTAATATGAATGGACATCTGATGTACTTCGTGGAATCCCGTTGTGGCTCTCTGGCTTGTCCGCCATATGTCGAAGGCAGAGAATTGGCATGTGTTGTTTGTTCTGTTTAGATAAGGCATCATCATATACACTAACAGTTGGAAGTTGTCTAGATAATACGTAATTGTCAATACATAAGTTGAAAAAAGCTCCTAACACATTTTTTTTTATACATAATTTGAATATTGAAGGTCATATTTTATAATATCGAAATTAATTGGGGGTTGTTGAGTATAAAACATCGAAGAAACTAAGATACTAGTAATAAAGAAATATAAACTGCAATTGTATTACCTCGATATGTAATGCATACCAATACTTCGCAAAATTAACAATGATTTAATCAGGGTCTATATATAAGGACCCTGATTTAATAGAGATACACATTCCAACTCTCATCTTTGTCTATTTTGTAATGCGTTGCATTGACTATACTGCCTAACGCATGGACGCTCACATACGTAGCACGCACGTAGCACTCCGCACTCATGCACACACACGAATCACGCACGTAGCACGCACACACTCACCCGCACACAAATAATTGATGAGAGTGTCTCTTAAATAAATTAAAGTTTCGATGAGTTACATTGAACCCGTCCATACAGGTTTCAACCGGTTCCCAGAGGGCGCTATATACTCGTTTGCACGTGCAAAGCGAGTATACACCGACGTGTACCGAGCCGAAATTATTTCTGCCATTCGAAACCGACAGGCAAATGGTATAGTCGCTACATCGAGAAGTTCTCAAAACTAGAATTCGGTCTGTTAACTTATGGATTCAGCGGAGGAGCCGGAAAGGCAAACAGAGACGCGAGAACAATCCAGAGGTAAGTCACCGGGGGATGGAAATTCAAACGATGCTTATGAGGTCTTCGATTTGTTTCATAGCTATCTAGACGTACAGTTGAAAGATTTAAAGAAAGATTTGAATTGCAAAGTTCAAAAAGTAAAAGAAGAGAAAAGCTGGGTTTCTTCCGATTCGCATAGAATTCAATTCGAGTTTAACATAGATATTCAAGAGAGCTTGGAAGGCATTCAGTCCACGCTAGAGGCAGTCTAAAACCTTATCGCAAAATTACAAAAACGAAACAACCTGATCAAAACAGCAGATATTTCCCCCGGGGCCCGGGGCACTGTTCGGGGTAACGCAAGCCCTTTTGTTTGTGGGTCCGACAGTGAAGACGAAAAGAAATAGCAGATATTTCCCCCGGGGGCTGGGGCACTGTTCGGGAGTTCGCAAGCCCTACTATTTGTGGGTCCGACAGTGAGGACGAAAATAAATTGAAACAAGCGAGGCTAGAGTGCTGAAAAAACGTAAACTTAATAATGTCAAGCTCTCTTGTACAGCAAAAGATGCAGATTAGTTTATATATGTCTTCTGTTTCTTTCATGCCACGCAATCCTGCGTACACCTTCCTCGGATCAGCGCGTTTTCACGGTCCTGGGTTGTCTCCCTTCAACACGCTCAGCGGGTCGGCGGGCCGTCCATACAACAACTACACACAGACCAGTTATTTTCGTGGGTCAAGAACAGAAACCGAACACAATACATGCTTCGGGTGTGGAACCGAGGACACTTCAGAAGGGACTGTCTGAGATCCGCCACCATTTCAGGGCTGCCAAGATTTAAAAGGGAGTCGGATACAAGTGCAAGGAACGATAAATCATAAGTACTTTTTTAATACGACATTATTAAACGATCATTCAGAATGTTTTGAAATTATGGAATCAGACATGTATCAAAATAACAGAAATGTTACAAATATAGTTAAAGGTAGTTAAAAGCAAAACATAGCATTTTGGGAAAATAAAGGAGCTACTACGGGCATTTTAGACGTATTAAGAAATGGCTATAAAATCCCCTTTTTCGAACCGCTAGTTTCTTCTTTTTCTAAAAATATTAAATCTGCTTTAGAAAATGCTGAATTTGTTGAAAATGCTGTTGCCGATTTAGTAAAAAACAGGTGCGTGGTTGAAGTACCCTTTCGGCCTTATATTGTGAAACCTTTAAGCGTTTCTTTCAACAAAATGGGGGAAAAGAGATTAATTTTAGATTTACGCAAAGTAAACCTATGCTTATGGAAAGAAAAAAAATACATTTGACGACTGGAGAACAGCTCTAGATTATTTTGAAAAGGGTAGTTTCTGTTATAAGTTTGATATTGGCAGCGCTTATCATCATATAAATATCTTGCATGGTCACCAAACGTATCTGGGGTTTTGCGTAAAGGGAAAATACTATTGTTTTCCGGTTTTGCCGTTTGGCTTGAGTATATATTTACAAAATGTTTAAGGGAGATGATTAAGTACTGGAGATCGAATTGTTTAAAAATTGTAATGTTTTTAGACGATGGATGGGGGACTAACAGCGATAAGGCAGCATGCAAGAAAGATTCTGTTTTCGTAAAGAATAGTCTAGAGAAAGCGAGTTTTGTCAAAAATAATGATAAATCATCATGGGATCCTGTAAACAGTTTGAAATGGGTTGTTATTTGCTGGGATAGTATTCAATAAAGCATTTCTTTACCAGAGACTAGAGTTCAAGACCTGAAACTGACTCTTGATTTGATTTTTAATATGCTACCTTATATCAGCGCACGACAATTAGCGAAATGTACTGGCAGTTATTTCAATGATGCCTGTTATTGGCAATAAAGTTATAGCGCTGCGCTTTTAAGATTCAATATTGTTATGTTGTTCCATAGTCCAAGGTCCTTATGTCACAAACAGGGAATTATTTAGATCCAAAGATAGTTCTTTGTAATTCGGTTTTGCGATTCAAAAACGGGGATATTTTTTATAGCTTTAAAGATAGTTTCTTTAAATATTAGGCGTCGAGTAGACACAGAAAGTTTGTTAATTTTACGGATCCGGCGTCGGTCAACGGATAGAGCATTTCAGTCGTATCGATCCGGTGTTGGGTGGACACAGCCTAAACTTGTCATTGCATGGATTTGGCGTCAGGCAGCCGTAGAATGTTTATTATTTTGTATTTTATCGATCCGGTGTCGGGCGGACACAAACGGCTTTTGGATCCAACGTCGGGCCGACGCAGAAGGCATTAATGTTCTATTGTATCGATCCGGTGTCGGGCGGACACATACATTTTTTGGATCCGGCGTCGGGCCGACGCAGAAAGCTGTAACGTTCTTTTAAATCGATCTGGTGTCTGGCGGACACAAACTCGGCGTCGGGCCGTCGCAAAAAGTATTAATGTTCTATTTTATCGATCCGGTGTCGGGCGGACACAAACAGCTTTTGGATCCAACGTCGGGCCGACGCAGAAGGTATTAATGTTCTGTTGTATCGATCCGGTGTCGGGCGGACACATACATTTTTTGGATCCGGCGTCGGGCCGACGCAGAAAGCTTTAAAGCTCTTTTAAATCGATCTGGTGTCGGGCGGACACAAACGTTTTTTTGATCCGGCGTCGGACTGTCGCAAAAAGTATTAATGTTCTATTTTATCGATCCGGTGTCGGACTGACACAAACAGCTTTTGGATCCAACGTCAGGCCGACGCAGAAGGTATTAATGTTCTATTTTATTACATGTGTTACTATATATAGTAACAAAAACGGCCCGTTTTTTTGTGTAATACAGGCACCATATTACACAAGCGCGTGAAACGGCGGGCCAAAAATCCATATGAAGGGCCAAAAAGAACATGGCGGGCCGAAAATCCATATTAATTCTAGACTACGTTACATACATTTAGCATTAAAGTATAGATATTTGTTTTAATAATCGACCACGAACCAGTCAAATCGTGCATCGACACGTGCATCCAACGACAACTGCATCGGTTAAAAATGACAGCCAGAATGCTCACTACCCTGTCAAGATTACCATAGTGTACGCAGGAGATCGACAGAAGAAGATACAGAGATGAGGATGGACATTAATGAAATTGTGAAATAATGAAAAACAAGAACGATTCAATCTAAATCTAAATATGAGGTGAAAAAGATGTGTGACTGGCTCGAAGATGTTGAACGGCTCGAGGAAAACCAACCATTGGTAAAGTGATTAACTATCTAGTCGTATTTTTTATTATTATTTGCAAGTGTTTTGCAAGAACTATTCATTTAGCAGACGATCATAAAAAATGATGACGAAATTTGAATAATAAACGTGCGCAGACGTAATTTCCGCCGTCGATCGAAATCACATGGTGGTCGAAAACAGATAGAAAGACGATACTCAAATTTCGTTTACAAATATTGGGATTCACCAACCATGGTTAAAAATAGTAAAGATAGTATGAAAGTGATCATGACCAAGAATCTTACGAAGTTTATAAATCACATCAGTCATCGAGTACATTAATTGTGGCTTTCTAGGCTTTTTTTTGTAATTATATACACGAGCATCTAGGTGTTTTACTTATATTGCCTTTTAATATTGGTCAGAGAATATTTCATGGCGGGGATTTCTTTATTTACACTGTCCCGTTTAATTGGGATGACAATAGGGTAAGTGTGAGGTTTGGTGCACCCTAGAACCTGGTTTAAACCGACAGTGGCCAAAAACAGTGGCCTTTTTGGCCACTGATCGTTCCAATGCGATAGCCATATTGTCAACCCTTTTGTGTTTGTGATGTCGTTTGCATTTTTTTTGTATTACTTTTGCCTTCTCGTTTGTCTGTTTGCGCGTTTGTTTTTGTGTTTTGTGGTTGACTGTCGTCATTGAATGCTGCTTTCCCTGTCCGATTTATATATCTTTCTTTTTTTTCTGTTTTATTTCAAAAAAATAATTAAAAAGGGCCATTTGTAGATTATTTTGTCCCTCATTAGTTTCAAAAGATTTAAAGTGCTCCTGATGCAATTGATAATAATACAAAATCCATTTGCTTTGAAATATGCACATTTTTTGTTAATATGAAATGTGTGTAAAACTGTTACAAGACAAAAAATATGTTTTCATAAAAAGTAACAAATTGAATATAAATGATCATGGAACATTGGAATTGAAACAAAAGCCTAGTATAAAATACTAAACATACAATAGTCTGATGGCAGATCATATCAGCCATATAAGAGTCAATAGTGCTTTTAAATCTTACATTGATTATTATAGTCATGGTCATTAGACAGAAACAGCTGAAACAATGACTTGTTAAGAGAGGATATTATGTCACAAATCCAACATCTGTTGTATCATACTAGCTGCATGCTAGAATTGTAATGGTAAATACACTTTCATTTATTACATTTTCATATATTACATGGTGTTATGTACTATTTCCAGATTGTACGTTTAGAAAAAAATAAAATTAAAATATATTCACTAGCTGCATGCTAGAATTGTAATGGTAAATATACTTTCATTTATTACATTTTCATATATTACATGGTGTTATGTACTATTTCCAGATTGTACGTTTAGAAAAAAATAAAATTAAAATATATTCACTAGATGCATGCATACATATATATCTCAACAATAACACTGTTAGGAATAAAAAAAAAAGTTACAAAAAAGCAAAATACTTCACACGATAAAGAAAACAATTCTATAGTTTAAAAGAAATATGTTCTATCTCGTTCAGTCAAACAAAAACAATTTCGTAAAGTCAATAGAATTGGGTCGCAGTTTTCCATGTACAATTTAAAAAATATCTAAAGCCCAAAAGGACGGTGACGTTTAATGTTTGACTGCAGTCTCGTCTTGTCGTGCCCTCAATGGTTTATTCTCATGTTGCTCTGGCTTCTGCCAAGTCATTGAGTACCTTCTTTGTGACTTTCTAGGCTATTTTTATTTTGTATTTATATATTCACGAGCATCTTTGTGTTTTACTTGTATTGCCTATTAATGCTGCCTTTTTGGTTAGCGAATAGTTCATGGCAGGGATTTCTTTATTTACACTGTACCGTTTTATTGGGTCGACAGTAGGGTAAGTTTGAGGTTTGGTGCACCCTAGAACCTGGTTTAAACCTCCAGCGGCCTTTGTTGCCACTTACTGTTCCAAGGCGGTAGCCCTATTGTCAACCCTTTTGTGTTTGTGATGTCTTACTTTTATTCATCTTTGTTTCTGTGGGTGTTTGCGGTTGACTGTCGTCCTTGAATGTTATTTTTCCTGTTCGATTTTTATATCTATATCATATACGAATCAACCGCTTCCGGTAGCCGAATGACACTGTATGACTAATGCATTGTCCGTGTAACAAGCAACACGTATTCGCCACAACAGGTGTATTACCAATGCACTAATTTGTACGCAGATATGGACGTTTTAGTCTGATACAGGAGTGGGCGAAATGAAGTTAGCTTTGTCTTTTAGTTATGTAGTATAACAGTAGGTATAACAGTCGAATAGTATAGCTTTCAGAGAACACAGTCAACCAAACGAATCATAACTCGCTTATTGTTAATTAAGCATAACAAAGGATTTCATGTCGATTGTATATATTTGAACAGAAATATTGTGAAATTAACGTTTATTTAAGAATGTAAGGTAATCTGCAAACTCATAGTAATGTAGTAGGCAAGGTGTATAGATCTACTTATTCAGGCTCTGCCAATATTAAGTGCAAATAAGATAATAAATGTCGGCCTTATCATCGATTTGGATCACGATTATGGAGTTTAAATTGTCAGTTATATAGAGAATATCATGTTAACTAGTGTCTGATCATATCCAGTTTGTCAGGTTCGGCATGAACAAAAATGAAGCCCTCGGCTGTTGGATATGAGCAGGCACTAACATGATATTCTATTTATCATGTTGATCGTTTAAAATCATTTAACGTCTCACTAGTGAATTAATCAACACTATATAATATATGTAGAAAAGGTCACTTGTGGACCACTGCCAAAAATGCTATAAAATGTCCATTGGTCTTTAAATCTCCCCTCAATCTGCAAACCTTGCTCTGAAGCTCAGAATATCCACAAAAAATCAAAAGTTTACCAGATTTTTTTTTTTTAAATTCTAGTCTTTTTCAGCACCCCTCAAAACTAGCTCCATTTCACTGATAATTCAACTGTATTCCTACCCATTTTCAAATTATCATATCTTCCTCGAAAATCACCCAGTGACATCCAAACTTGGCAGAAGTCATGAATATGTTCTAATCTTGTCACCTGAAGGCAGAAATAAGAGAATGATTGCACATTTCCAAGTTGAGAGCAAACCGATTAACACAGCCCTAGTTTTTTACGGTGTAGGAATCTTCCTACCGTCATGGTCAAGGGAGGTAATTCTGTAGTGAGACCTTTAACTGAATTATTTTTTTGACATAAGTCTCAAAACTTTATCAAACAAAGTAACAATATTGACGAACATAAAATGACTTTACTTGGTGTTATCCATGGACTATTTTTAACAAAATGGCATAAAACATGAAGCCGGTCACATTTGCTTCAAGTCAGTTTCGGACGACTTGAAAATGCACAGAACTGCCACAACATATCAACCGCTAAACTTGAATATCTTCTATACTTGTTAAAGAAAATGTTTGAAACTTTTAAGTTTTAGTATTCTATGATTGCTTTATCTTATCATTGTATCAAATTTACTGTTTATGTAATATTACCTTATTCAAGTGTCAAAATGCATGCCCTTATATGGCAATTTATTGGTTTCTTGAATAAATGCTTTATTATTCGAACAGTACATCATCTTTGACTTATCATTTCTGCTTCCAAAGAAACTTCATTGTTGTTAGATAAGCTTACTTGTAATTGTAGTGGATGACTAAGCTGGACTGATAAACTCTTAAACCTTCCTAACCTAATATGGTTAGATTTTTACGCCAAAACGTAACGTCATATTCATGATGACACGTCATATTCATGACGTCATCTTCATGATGTCATCTTCACGATGTCATCACATTAATTAAACATTATTTAATATCTATTTACTTCTTACAATCACATCACATCACATCACATCTCACATCACATCACAAGAAAGATAAGATAAGATAAGATAAGAAAGATAAGATAAGATAAGATAAGAATATTAAGATAAGATAAGATAATATAAGATAAGATAGATAGATAGATAGATAGATATATAGATAGATAGATAGATAGATAGATAGATAGATAGATAGATAGATAGATAGATAGATAGATAGATAGATAGATAGATAGATAGATAGATATGTAAGTAAGTAAGTAAGTAAGTAAGTAAGTAAGTAAATATATCAATAAATAAATAAGTAATAAAAAAAAGAAAAAAATAATAAAAAAGATTATTGACTAATGCAACAATAACCGTCAAGTCGATACAAATTTCATACTTCGTTTACAAGTGACGAACATAGAGAGGCCAGATTAGCGATGGAATCGATATTGAAGAGTGACACGCCGATCACTATTGACAACATGACAACAGACGGGAACAGCAAAGCATTCAAGGGCGCCCGTGCTGCTCAACTTGCTATCACGGGCAAACCCATGTCAAGAATGGCGGATGTTGTACATCTTACTAAAACAATGAGAAATAAAATTAAGAGGACTGAGATTTCACAAAAGATGTTTCCTGGACATACCAAACGGGACCGAGCATACATTCAGAAACGCTTCGCAAAGGACGTATCTCCCCGTGTACTGACTTGAGTTTCAAAATGTACAGCAGACTATAGACGACACAAATATTCCCTTTTTCAACAAAAATATGAAAATTTGAAGATGGCTATAAAAGACTGCTACCAGGATAAATGTGGGAAAACTTGTAGTAAATATTCCATGTCGTGTGGGGGTAATCCACTAATCTCAACGTGGAGAAAACAGTTTATGCCAACATCATGTAAACCTCTAAAGATTCAGAGGAGACGACAAAAATAAACTAAACTAATCGACTGTTTAAATGTTTGACTGGGAAAAGACGTTGCGACCAAGACATGTAAAGGTGCCGACACAAATCACGGTATCAATGCCTCAAACCCGAAAGACGTAACCTTTCGACGAAACGCTAAAGGCAGAAAATTAAGTGCCGCAGCACGGTTTAATGACGGACGGGCAAATTCAGCAATAGAACAAGTTAATGCTGTTAGAAGGTCATTTCCCCAAAACACAAAAGTGTTACGGTCACTTAAGAAAATCCAGGACAAAAATACGTACGACAAACAGCGACAAATGTTACAAACTTATAAAACAGCCAGATTTATCAACAAAGTGAACAAATTTAAAGTATACGATGACCAACGACAACATAAAAAATACTCAACTGACCTTCTCGACAAGTAAACAATGACCGCACATTTTGCTATATGAAAAGTGGGTGGGGTAACAATTTGACATGAAACACTACAATAGAATAATATAAACAATCTACTCACATGAAGCATGCAATCAGGATACTCTTTATGTCCTAAACACAGTATTGGTATCACCTGCAGGCATCTTTGTCTTTCCATGTTGACGCTATGAGGCTCCAAGCTGAGATGGTCAAATCGCAAACATAAACTGTTGTGGCAGAGATGAGACACGTCCATCCCCCTAGGAATACCAGGAAAACACATCACACACATATACATCACTCTATGAGCTAACATGTTCATCTGAGTATGTCTCCCAGCCAAAACAATCGACTGTCTCCCATATTCTGAAACTTTCTGACCACAGATTCGTCTATTAAGTCCCAAATGACGGTTATAACGCATCCACTCTGGCAACAACAAACGCTGTCTATCAAGCCTTTCACTGATCCAGATGAGGGTTGTTTAACGTCTCACTAGTGAATTAATCAACACTATATAATATATGTAGAAACGGGCACTTGTGGACCACTGCAAACATGCTATAAAATGTCCATTGGTCTTTATATCTCCCCTCAATCTGCAAACCTTCCTCTGAAGCTCAGAATATCCACAAAAAATCAAAAGTTGCCCAGATTAATTTTTATTAAATTCTAGTCTTTTTCAGCACCCCTCAAAACTAGCTCCATTTCACTGATAATTCAACTGTATTCCTACCCATTTTCAAATTATCATATCTTCCTCGAAAATCACCCAGTGGCATCCAAACTTGGCAGAAGTCATGAACATGTTCCAATCTTGTCACCTGAAGGCAGAAATAAGAGAATGATTGCACATTTCCAAGTTGAGAGCAAACCGATTAACACAGCCCTAGTTTTTTACGGTGTAGGAATCTTCCTACCGTCATGGTCAAGGGAGGTAATTCTGTAGTTAATAAAACAACATTGTTTCGCTATGGCATATGCTATTGAATATGCAAGATATAATATAAATCTATTTCTTGCATTATTTTTTTAATTTATTTAACAAAACGCTAGGAATCGACGGATGCTGTTACTGGACACAGGGCTCGTTTTTATAATATTATAATTATTTTTCGCCTTCGAAATACACAAGATTGATCATAGCAATTGGTCTTACGGACGGAAGGAAAATGCTGTTGCGACCTGGATGTTCTGTGATTGATCATTGATCAGCCTGGTATTTTGCATGTTTGTGGGGGATGGGGAATAAATAAAGAAAATTATAGAAAAATAAATAAAATAATAATAATAATAATAATAAATAATAATATTAAGAATCTATCTATATACTAGTAATTAAAATAAGTAAATCAAAAGATATAAAAAATAAATAACTAAAAAAATAATTATGATAAAATTAAATAATAGAGTTAATAAAACAAACACAAAAACAATTTAAAATAAATAAATCAATAAAAAGAAAATGTATAAAAATATTATTATAATAATAAATGTAATAAATATATATACTTATGGATGTTAATTTGCAACGGATTAATCGCTCACGTTACATTTCAGATGAAACATGCCTAAACGTCAGTTGAAAAGCCCTTACGACAGGCGTCAGAAAGTGGTTTTGGAGAAGACTCCGGAGAAATCAGCTAAAGTACACCAGCACCTCCAGAATCGGCAGGAAGTACACTAGAACCTCCAGTCGTGGACCCTGAGCTCATTAAGGAAGTCGTACGACAGGTGACCCCCCATTTGGTCGAGTCGCGTTGGGACATCAGGCGGGGTGTCGTGGTTCCGGACTTGCTTAGGGGAATTGCGCATTAAAGCATTCTAATCAGGCGTCTGCTAAGACAATCTCAATATCTCCTTGTATATATTACGGACAGATATGATGATGGGGTCATTGGCGTGTCGGGAGCTGCGGAGGCGTGTCAGGGGTGAATTTGCATAGAAAAAGAAGAATTCTTTCTTTGTTAACTTTACTTTCAATTTTTAAATTTACATCATTCTTACAACTTAAATTAGCTTTGTGGGTAGAACCAGTACTAAACGACCTGGATTAAGTACCTTGCTCAAGGATAAATTGCATGGCCAAGGCGAGGATCGAACTCTGGATTAAATATGACAGTTTTCAAATAGATGATGGATGCATATGAATTTTTTTTTTGAATGTAACCTGCAAGGTGTTTATTATTTTAACAATTTATTTCAGAAATACAGTATGCCTAAACTACAGTCACAGAGCCATAATTGCCGTAAAGCAGTCCAGGTGGGGCGGGACGCAGGAACTGGTTGAACCTACCAGTAAAATAGAAACGGATAGCAGGAGCTGGTGGTATCTCCAGAGTTCGTGAGAATATCGTTAAGCAACTGACGCCTGAGATGGTAGAGTGGCTACACATTGTTACAGAATATGCAGTACATGTGCAAGTCGTAGTCGGAATCTGCAAGCGAAACGGTTAACGGTGGATGGCATGTTGTGGCTGAAGGAACAGATGTTGCAAGCTTACGGAAACAGGACTCGTTTTATACTTTATTATGGCTTTAAGTCAGTTGGGTTAATAAAAAATAAAAAATGAATAAATAAAAAATTGGTTTGTAAAAGTTGTTTGTAAAATATTACTACCCGGTATGATTTTTAGTTTTATATATTTTACACCACTTCCTGTTGTTGATGTTTTTGACTTTAAATGTTCAACTGTTTACACAAATTATCACCTTATTTAACACGGAGATTTTTGAATTGTTAAAAACGGACGGCGTCCCGTTAGTGTTTCTGCATGAATTTCGTTTTTGGTAAATCATACTATTAATTATAAGAGGAAAAAAAAGAAAAGGCATTTGTTTTTGCATATTACCGCAGACTTAAATTCACTTGGGAAGTTATTAGGTCTGTGATATTACTAACTGTTGATTATATTGCACTAGTTATATATTTAAACATGACATAATAATAAGAAAACATTTATGCAAGCAACTTCAAACTCAAAATGATACTGGATTAATAAATTCTGAGGCAAAGTTGAATAAACAAACAAAAAAACAAAACAAAAAAAAACATTTATTTTTTTATTGCCATGTGTCGCTTTATTCACTGATTTAGCAGAGCTATAAAATGAGAACACTAAACTCTGGTGTCATTATGAGGATGATGTCAATGATAACTTGATGCTGTTAATGCATATTAAGTACTATTATGAAAACAATTTATATACAGAATACGCTTTTTGTCACCGAGTTGTTAATGCAATGTTGAATCAAGCCATTATGTTTGTGGTTGTTGTTGACAGTAATTGCAGTGATTCCGCAATAGGTTCTCTTAACAAATTGCTGATAAGTATACATCAACAGTTTTTTTTTGGTTGATTTCAGCTAATTTTAACTTGCTGCTGTTCATGACTGCCGCTGCTAATAAGACGGTTTATAAAATGTCCAGTGTTATTTTTCTAGCGATCCACTTTACACATTTATTTGTTTGTGTACAGTGATGTTTTCATTATAGTGGCTATTGATTGGTATACTGGTGTAATAGCAGATGCTGCTTACTTATATTTGGATATCTGTCACTTATTTATTTTATTTCATTCTCTCAAACACTTTGCCTTACATTTCAGTTTGTGTCACTATCGAGTTGACTTAGGGCCAGTCAAAAGTTCCTGTCAAAACAGTTGGTCTACTGGGCGTGATGTTGTGGACAGGTCATAGAGGCCCAGTGTTGGTATTGTATGTAAAATTCCATTTCTTACAGTTATACAAGTTGAACCTAACTCACAAAGCGACACTTCAAACATTGCGAATGTTAAATGAATCCAAAACATTTGGTGTAGAATTCGGGAATATATCCCCAGAACTGGTTGTTACATTGACAATGGTTTTATAAGTGGCGTTCCATTTTCCAGGACCTTGGAAGAATTTAGATGTTTTAAATATGGTTTATTTCATGGCTATTTCTATTGCTTCGATGAGTCTTATTTATCCTGTCAATTTTACACAAGGCATTTCAAATATTTAATTTGGGTGTGTGTGTCTCGAAATAAAACTGTTCTATGCATGATCCAAATTTAAATTTTAATAAACCACTTATCACATCAATTATATAACACCTTAATTCCACCATTGGAAGGAGTCGGCCTGGGATTTGACGAGCTCAATTCGAGTGTTTGGTGGCAGGGGAAAGGTGGTTTGAGATGGCACCAGATCGAGAAGAGGCTCCAACTAATGTTGACTATTGAAGACCCTCCTAATGCACTAGTGTTGCACTGTGGTGGTAACGATATAGGTCAAGTACCAGCTGCAGAATTAAGGAACCAAATGGTTAATACTTTAAACAATATCAAAGACCTTATAATACTTGGAGTTTTTATTGTGTGGTCACAAATTCTTCCAGGTTTAGTTTGGCGGGATGAGTTATCTCATTCAGCTTTAGAACGTGTGAGAGTTAGGGTTAATAGTAAGGCGGCTACAGAAACACTTTTAAACAATGAATAACAATTTGATTAACAAACCTCTGGCAATTTGACTGTTAGTGTGTACATGTCGGGCGTTTAGTAATACTGTTGCAGTCTCTATTGGAGATTTTTATTATTTGAACGTTCTCTATTTCGAGGCGATTTTGTTTCATATTGTCGAGACATTTGCTTCAGCTATTTCCTCTACTTGAGGAGTGTGTTGCCTCTATTTGAGGCAGTCTCTATTTGATGCTTTTTTCTCTTTGCGCTCTTTTATTTTGGCGAGATAGTTGTGTCAGCCATTTTGCTCTATTTGAGGTTGTTATTTTAAATAGTTTTTGTTGGCCACGCAACTTTGTCGTATATATTTAAACCATGTTGCATTCAGTCTAACGCTTCCCCCCATGTGTGGCGGTGTCACGCAGGGATTTGCTATTCGCAGACTGCATGACATGTGGCAGTTTTTCGCGGTCACAGCAATTACTTATTGTGTAGTTAATAAGAATTTTGACATTTTCAATACAAGAGCTTTCACTTAGGTACATTTGTCTTTGTGAACTGCTGTACCCAGGGTTCATAAAGTACATACATATGTTTAATTAATGACACATTTTATCTTCTATATTAGGTACATTTGTCTTTGTGAACTGCTGTACCCAGGGTTCATAAAGTACATGCATATGTTTTATCTTCTATTTTGTTTAAGCCGTGGCCAATATATTCCAATAAACATATACTGTAAACATTGCCTTGTAATGTTCTAAACCCATCTTTAATAATGGAATTTGTGCGTTAAAGGACAAATTACTATTATTCAAGTGGAATAAAAAATAAATTTAGTGTATAAATTCTGCCGGTGCATTTTATACATATACACCGGCAACTTTAATTATCAATTTCTCTTCCTCTACACAATTTGATAGAACAACAGGTTCAGTAATTCATTCGGTACAAAAACATTTATTTTATCTGTATTCGCAACATAAACCCACCCACCCTCCCCGTTTTTTTTATGTTTATATTTTTAGAGCACGGGATTTCATCGGTTTCAGTCTGGTTCTTCTGTCGCGGCTTCAATAGAGTTTACAGCAGTCCACATTCGGGATCTCCTCACGGTGGCGGCAGTTTTTCGCGGTCACAGCAATTACTTATTGTGTAGTTAATAAGATTTTTGACATTTTCAATACAAGAGCTTTCACTTAGGTACATTTGTCTTTGTGAACTGCTGTACCCAGGGTTCATAAAGTACATTCAAATGTTTAATTAACTACACATTTTATCTTCTATATTAGGTACATTTATCTTTGTGAACTGCTGTACCCAGGGTTTATAAAGTACATGAATATGTTTTATCTTCTATTTTGTTGTCTTTGTGAACTGCTTTACCCGGGGTTCATAAAGTACATGAATATGTTTTATCTTCTATTTTGTTGAAGCCGTGGCCAATATATTCCAATAAACATAAACTGTAAACATTGCCTTGTGTTGTTCTAAATCCATCTTTAATAATCTCCAAGTACCGTGTCGACATAAACGTTTGTTAAACACAAACGAGGTATTCATTTCGTATAAATCATTTAATGACTATTTTTAACACTTCGGAAATTTCAAATTTGAAAACGAAAGTAGAGATCTTTATATGGCACATATATCTTGAAACATGGGGAAAATTACTCTAATTATACAAGTGGTTATTGGATTTTCTGCTCCTTTAATGTTGCAATTAATTGGATGTTTTAGCTCATACTGGCATATGGAAAATGGTGTGAACAAGGGATTATTAGTCCAGTGCTTTACAAACAATACATGCATCACTGAATCTCGTGGTATGTAGTTTTAGAGTTTTAGTTATCGTATATTCTGCTAATCAATCAGCAGTTTTGTAGTAAATCCACACTCTTAACTCTTGTTAATAGTCAATCTACACACTTCTCTAAGTTGTCTGAAAATCCACTCGCTTATCTATATTGGTAGTCAATAAACACCCTTATCCATGTTGGTAGCAAATCCACACCATTATATATGTTGGCAATAAATCTACACACTTATCTATGTTGGTAAGCAATCCACACACGTATCTAGATTGGTAGTCAATCCACACACGTATCTAGATTGGTAGTCAATCCATACACGTATCTATGTTGGTAGGCAATCCATTCAAGTATCTGTTTGGTAGTCAATCCACAAACGTGTCTAGATTGATAGTCAATCCATGCACGTATCTATGTTGGTAGTCAATCCATACACGTATCTAGTTGGAAGTCAATCAAAATACGTATCTGTGTTGGTAGTCAATCCATACACGTATCTATGTTGGAAGTCAATCAAAATTCGTATCTGTGTTGGTAGTCAATCCATACACGTATCTAGGTTGGAAGTCAATCAAAATACGTATCTGTGTTGGTAGTCAATCCATACACGTATCTATGTTGGTAGTCAATCCAAATACGTATCTCGGCTGGTAGTCAATCCATACACGTATCTAGGTTGGAAGTCAATCCATACATGTGTCTATGTTGGTAGTCAATACACAAACGTATCTAAATTGGTAGTTAATCCATGCACGTATCTATGTTGGTAGTGAATACACACACTTATCTAGGCTGTTAGACAATCCTCAAATGCATCACACACGTATCTATGCTGGTGGTCAATACACACACATATCTTTGATGGTAGTCAATAATCTAGATTGTAAGTCAATCCATACACTTATCTAGGTTACTAGTCAATTCACACTAATCTATGTTGGAAGTCAATTTATAAACATATCTATGTTGTTAGACTGTTTACACTCTTATCTAAGTCAATCCACACGCGTATATATGTTGATAGACAATCCACACGCGTATCTATATTAGTAGCCATTCACTTATATATGTCTTAGCCTATTTACAAATTCCTGTCTGCTATAAGTCAATCCATATACTTGCCTATAAGGCAGTCAATCAACACAGTTATCTATATGGGTAATCAATCCAACCAATTATCTAGTTTGGTAATTAATCCCAACATTTATCTCTGTCGTAAGCCTACTCACACACTTCTGTCTGCTATTGTAGTTTGACTGTCAGTGAAGTGAAGTGTTTTCATTTACTGGGTTAAAACTTGTCTCTACTCAACAACGGGTGTCTATGTCATTGTTTATTTAAAGTCTGTGGCAGACAAACTAAGTTAAAGCAGTCAGCAATTGAATTGCAACTATTAATAACTATTCAAAATCCGTGCTGGATTAATAGGCATGTATATCTGTACTAATATTCACATTATATGATATCATTCTGTTTATCATACAGATATTTGGCTCATGTGAGTAGAATATGAAATGTTTTAAGGAAATTGTGATGAATTGTAATTGATTTATGTAAGGAAGTGTTATATATACACCTTCTCATTGTATCAGCTCAGTTAAGATAAACTGCATAGTTGGACATGTTTTGTTTGTAATACCTACACTGTTTGTGAAAGTGTATGTTGTATCCTCAAGGACTTTTAAGCCTATCGGAAATACATCATAAAACATATGTTTAAATACAATCAAACACTGATCATTATATATGAAAAATGTATATTTTAAACTAATATAACAATGATACTTATCTAATATCCCACTATGTAACCTTGTGTTTCGTTTCAACATTCATGTGGTATACTATTATTTCTAATTAAAATTTGATTCACTTTGTTGAAGTATTATTTCATCTGCAATTTATGACTTAAATTCATCTTTGTTGTATGTGTCATATGTGATTTGTAAATATTCTGAACTTTGAATAGTTGAAGTACGGATTTATTTAAGTCACATGTATTGTATGTATGCCATTTATATGTTGATCTGTATATATTTTGACTACTTTGACTGTAATATATATGTCTACTCTCCTATGCTTGGAGGAAATAAAGATCTACTACTACTAATACTAATACTATGTTCAGAGCAAAACTTTTTTATCATTTATATCTACTTAGGAGTTGTGATGTATGCTCCATTCTCATGGAAGTTGGTGTGTATTTGTTTGACTTATATTTGTTACACATAGGACCAACATGGATGGTAAGAGCGGTGTTGCACCTTATATTACATCCCATGAACTGACTCAATACAACCGAGTCTGCTACGTTTCTCTCTTCTTTGTGTTTGTAGCTTCCAAAGGATCCCCTTTTCAGTATTATAGATATTCATACTAGCGTTTGTTATGTACTGTGTGGCGACTGTAAAACGTCGCCTTAATACAAATCAGCAGTGTTATTACTTAATGTTTTTTTTTAAATCATCAATTCCAGTATTCGTGGCTTTAAAGTATACTGAAAAAATAAACTTTAGCAAGCCCTTATGTACATCTAGCTTAAATAAATGTAATGCTATTTTATATTGTGAAGTATTCAAATCATCGGCATGGCTTAGGTTGATATTCTTTTTTACTTAATGTTTGTATTCCAATGTAAGTATGAGAGTTATCTCCCATTTAGTTAATTTCACATTTAAACATGCAAATAAGGTAAAGAGCAAGATTAAATATTCCAAAAGACATGTTACGGGTCTCAAGTTATAAAAACCGCTAAAACAATCGACATTTCCTTGCCATGATAAAGATATAGGAACCAAAGTTGATCATTTGTGAAATTATCTCCATTTACATTGAAATAAGAACGAAATATGATTTCTGTAAAACATGTAGATTACCACATGTTGCTATTGTTTTCGCATATTTCTTTTGAGACTTATTTCCTTAATATAACTGATAATTATGTAAGTTATATTGCCCATGACCGCTTCTACACATATCCTAGAATCTGGTCAACGGGATTTATATGTTATTTACTTGTTAAACTTATTTTTATCAGTATATAATACTAACATTCAACATCGCTGGCTCTTTTTTCAGTACTAGATCAAGCCACCATCGGATTACAAGGCACGGCATTCGTCATGCTCTTGTTCGCCTGTATCAGCGCCTCCATAACAATCGCTTTTTACGGTCCCGACAAATATGGTATCATCTACAACGACGACACACGTTGGTACACCTGTAACTGTTGCTGTTTTTATTTTTGGGTGGTCCTCTACCCAGTCGCAGGTAGGTGGTTCGTTGTGGTGTATATTACTTGATAGTTTCGTGTCCAATCGCAGGTATATAATTTATTGTGGTGTATATTACTGGCAGTTCCCGTGTTCAGTCGCAGGTTTGTGTTTTGTTTGTGGTGTATGTTACTAGATCAATAAATAATATAATGCTTTTTGTGAACACTGCGTAATTCTTAATATATTTCTTTAGACTAAATTTAAATATTGTTTAATTGCCACTTGCGTACTTACCCATTTATTTTGGCCCCTGCCCAAAACTGTTTATGAGTCTTCAAGTATACATACATATTTATTGTAAGGTCACACAATCTAAGCGGATGATGACTAGAACTGAAAAACTGTTACATTTAGTAACTGTTATTTACCTTAACTTAAAATTAACAGAGCATAACAATAACGTTATATCATAAAACAGTATGAGAGTGGACCTTTGGAAACGGCCGAACACGTCATATACGAAATATTGCAGTCTCGGTTTGATTGAGACTGTTCATGAACGGTAGTGAAATATGCTAGCTACCGCTCACGCCCTCTAGCCCCGGGTAGAGCTGAACTCAATATTCATAAAATCAATGGTACAAAATGTTAACCATCCCGAAGATGGCATGCATATGGCGGTGGACATGGAATATATGTCTTCCCCATGCGGTACGACGTATGGTCCCAGTATCTAATAAATGCCCCGAAGAGCGAAATAAACATAATGGATTTTAGTTGGGAGCAGCGGTTATGAAGCCTGCGTATCACAAGTAACGGCCAAAAGACTAAATTAAAACGCAGACAACATATCCTATGAGTGGTTAAACAATACCCAGAGCCTTTTATCGGCCGCAGTAGTGAACCACCGAATCAAAAAATAAGTAAGAAAACAAAAGAATAACTAAATATAAGTATCGGGCTCAGCGGTCTCCAAAGATCGAATGAATAACAGTCACGTTAATACACAATGAAGGTTTGCATGCATGCAAACTAATATAATCGATCATAATCCATAATCATAATCCATAATCATAATCCCATACATCAGATTAATCATAACCGCTAATCAACCGATTCCCCATTCTACAAAGTAAATGTTAATTAATAAAATAATTAACTTTCCCCTTCCCAGGTCTAAAATGATACGTTGGTAAACGGCAAACAAACACTATTCTAATTTAGGCCTATGTTATAGCAATAAAATTGGTTACTTTTATACGATTTATTAAAAGATAATCTTAAGGTATTTATAGTCGCCCCAGAGATGAGTCGAGTTGGAGCAACGTCATCGAGGGGAAAGATATATAGAAATCATTTAGCCTCCGCGCACTAATCTTATATTCGAATATACGTCTTTTGTTTGAAACATGCTTGTAGGATAAACTCTTTGGTCGTTGAACATTGAAATCTTGACTTCTGGATACAAAATCAATCCATTTAACCACGACGGCTCCATAATTAAATGTGTCAATATGAAAGACACTGCATTTATGCGTAATTATCTGGAAACATTATGTTTGCATAATTTCTGTGGATTTTTTTTAATCTTTCCTGTTCGTAAGGAATAATTAAAAACGTGGATTTATGTTTCACAACAACTTGACCTTATTTTGATGTTTTTGTCAATTAAAGTGTGCTTTTCAATCGACTTTCATGAACCCTTCCTTGCAGACCCAGAAAAAAACATAAGTATTCTCATTCAAGCAAAACAAACGTGTTTAATAATCATCAATTCGCTAATGATATATTTTAAAAGAACCAAACTAACGACGATTACATTCACCATGATTTTTGTTTTGTAGGTGTGCTCATTCTGGCCGGGTGCATCCACTTTGGTTTGAAGTATCCTACAGAGGTTATTGGTTGGTCATTTTATGCTTGTCTAACATCTGGGTGTCTCATATTTCTCATGGTAAGTATAAACTGTACAACAAACAACACACACATATTTTCTAAATACACCATGACAAACCACGCTTCATTATATCTTACGAAAGTCAAATATGCATAGATTGAATTCATGGTTATTCTTGGTTTGATTAAAATGCAAAGATAAAGCTTTCAAAACACTCATCTGTAGTCATATGTCTCTCTTTCAAAACTAAAAGTACAAATCTTCTGTTCAATCTGTTCCATTTTCCCCTCGTCCTATAATACAAATTTCAAGCCCCATCTTTCTTTAAATTGGTCTCATTTTCTATATCAACGTAGAAACAAGCCTTTTAAAAACTGCCATCTCCAGTTTTAATTTCTCCTTCTTCAATAACAAAAGTAGAGCAAATCTTTTAACACAAAGCCCCCTCTGAAATTTTCAGTCATCTCTCCTTTAATAATAGCATACAATTGTCCCTTTTTGATGATAAGGATTTCAAACGGCCCATATATATTTCGCAATCATCCTTTTGTACGAGTAGCAATAAGTAAAAAGAAATGTAAAAAGATCGGACAGGGAAAGTAGCATTCAAGGAGGACAGTCAACCACAACACACAGCAACAAACACGCAAACAGACAAACAGACACATAAGTAGGTATAAATGTCGAAAAGCATTAAAACTCAACACAGTCAACCAAAACATGCACTTAAAACAAACAACACACACTGATAAATACAAGTCAATTAAGCGACACCAGAAATAAAAACGGCTGACAATAGGGGTAGCGCATTGGAACGGTCATTGGCAAAATGTCGATGGGGGTTTAAACTTTAGTCCACCAATTCTCCCTCTCACCCTATTGTTATCGCAATTAAACGGGACAGTTTACAAAAAGTAATTCCCTCCAGGCTATATTCCCTAACAAACTAGGCAGCATTAATAGGCAATATAAGCATACCACAACGATGCTGATGTATATATATGATTATACAAACAAAAGCTCAGAAAGTCAAAACGCAATTACTCACTGACTCGTCGTGAATCATTAAAGTAGTCTTCCGGCCAACAACAGCCATATTGTACAACACATGTTCACCGTTACTACACCAACTGACGACGAGCTATATAGACATAACTTACATGTTTTGAGAATCCGAACTCTATAGACACATTATAAATGGCTTTAACCTGTTAGGACCATAATAATACTGATAATGGTTAGCCGACAACTTATATGGTAACCGAATTTTCTAAAATGTACACACCAACATCAATCACATGTTATGCAACATAGTAAATACACATGTTTGCCATTAACGCATATTAAAGTAGCTAAAACTACGGACGACGAAGAATATATATATACTCGTATATATATATATATATAACTTACATATTTAGAGAATCCAAACTTTAGACACAATATAAACGGCTTTAACCAGCCAGGACAAACCCCAAAAACTGGAGTGTCGAACCAACTCATAATTCATTTTACGTATATACAATCATAATCGGCACATATACATTCTTATATGACTAGGTGTTCAGTCTAGACAAAATATTGATAAACGGGTTTGCTGTGTAATTGTGCCGTTATTTGGCGGGTTAGTTTCTTTAAGGGTACGACTAGACTAGATTGAAGACAAACATTAATAGTTACTACCCCTTTCAGGATTTCGGGAGATGTCATCATATGGCCCACTGTCTGTGAGGTCATCGCATAATAAAAGAGGAAAGCATACTGGTGAACTGTAAAATGATCAATAAATAAGTATTTGTTCATACAGTGCAAGTCTTTCAAAAAGTACTATCTCTACTTTACATTGCCTTTTCAATAATTAAAAAACAAAACAAGCCTTAACAACATTTCCATTTGTGTCAGTTGCAATCAAACACGTAGAAAACTAGCCTATCACAAATCCCATCTCTAGTATACATTGTCCTTTTTCGGTCAATAATATACAAAATAGTTATTCAACAAATCCCATTTGTGTCTTAACCAGTTATTTCAAGAGTTTGTATTTCTCCGTTCTTTCCCTTTTTCAAATATAATCGAACAAAGCAAACTTTTCAAAAGTCTCAAATGTAGGTTACATTTACTCTGCTTCTAATAATAGTATTACAATTACTTATTTTCAAAAGGTCCAATTATATAGTCTGCATGTGTTCATTTTTCAATAAGAAAAATGCAGAACAAACTTCGGAGTAATATCATATTTTATTTTCCAGTAGCTCATCTAACTCTACTTAAATCATTGTTTCAGATCTTTCTCGCTAGCTGTGACCAGTGCTGCAAACAGAGAAGAGACAAAAATGTGTTTCAGACGTTGTTGGTGGAATTATATGAGGATGCACTTTGATGCTCAGTCTTATTATAAGGAATAAAACTCGGCCATATGTTTATTAAGTGCCTTTTCGGATTTGATTTGCTATCATACAATATAATCACTGATCCAAAACGAAAATATGTAAAATATCAAAATTGAGTATGTGTAGGTAGTTTTTCATTTCCATTTTATTTTGAAAACGGTTGTCGCTGAATAATGAATAAATATTTTTTGGCAATCCATGTTTGCATTTTGACCTATTGTGTTATTTAATATGGCAACCATTTAATTCCTCTTGACGTAGTCGTTTTGATTTTGTCTTGGTCATCACATGCATGCCTATAGCATTAGCACCATATCCTACTTTAAAATGACTCGTAGGAACACTTCCTGACATACAGTGAATTCTTCACCTTGCCATTCATGCTTGCCAGAGTATTACAACGGTACCCTTTATAAATGTAGGGACTACTGTAACTCTAAGTTGTGAGAATAGTTGTACCATATTTATCAAAACTTATAAGCACAATTTTATGAATATTTAAATCCATCATTTAATTGTAACCTATTATGTTTGACAATAATCGACGATAGCGATTGCAACAATAGTCTTCTTTAAAAGAACATATTCAGGACTGTTATTGTAGTGCGTGTGGTACAAAATGTACATAACTATTCAGTTTTACTAACTGCAATAATATTGGCCCAGTTGTTCAAAGATCGGTTAACTTAATCGAGTGTTGTCAACATTTCAAATCTCTCTGAATATCCGATAAATGAATATTTCTACCAGAAATTGAGCATGTGAAAGCATTATGTGAAGAAGAAATGCAAATTAAAAACTTTAAATAGTACAAACCATATTTTTATGAGAAAATGTCCAGTTTAATAAACAATGCAATGATATTATTGTAAATTTGTAATTGTTATAGTACATAAATTCCCTTTAATATGCATGAACATATATGCTTCATTTAAATCACTATTTCTCATCACTGTTTTACTGTTTTTCAATTAACATTTGTTATATTTTACTGGCGTACTCATCCTTACAACTATCATGTTCTTAACATTCACCAAATGGTATATTAGATAGACATTCACAAGATGATATACTATACAGTATTTTACACTTGTAATTCCATTACTTTCTAGGCTTTATTGGTTGAAACAGGATGAGTCATTTTCATTAAAGAACGAACCAAATTGTTCACCATTCAATGCCGGATGCTGTTTCTGATCTGGCGCTTTCCATTGCATGAAAAGAAATGAGTTCTCTTAAGTTGGGTCTTCGTTGAAGGAAGGGATGTTTGGTAGATATGTTTCCTTTATCATGCCTCCGAACTTATCAAACAGGCAAAACGGGAGATGTGACAACTAAAAACTGAGTTGCTCACCTAGACCAATGATTCTGCTACCTCTTTTTAAAGACACTGTTCTCTCCCATTCGTATTGTATTTTGCATTGTTTCATTGCGACATCTTGTTTCTTCGATGGGTAATAGAAATCTCTAGCATTGGAACTCATCAGCAGTTTTCTCGTCTATTGCAACATAATCTTGAACATTGGCAATTCCTCATGTTCATTTACAGTGCTAGTTATTTTAGTTTCTGTTGATTTCAACGAATGGACATATTTCTTTTGTTTTGGTTTAAACTATTTTCTTTCTATCCTTTGTTTCCAATGTTTTCCATTAAAGGGACACTGTCCGTCAGTAAAGCTTTTGAATTCCGTCAAACAATCTTAGTTTTATTTAGTAAATATTCAATAATTGTTGGTGTGTTATGTTTGTCAAGGTAATTTTTTTGCGTTTTATAAGCTTAAAGTTACGGACATTGTCCCTTTAAACACCCTCTTCTTTGTGCTTTTGTATTTCGCTTTCGTCTTCGATAGTGAACATGGAGTCCATAGAGAGGTAAACTATGTTACATAAATTGTAGAATAAAATCCACATCGACACCTAATATGGGGGAAGAGTACTTCATCCAGCATGTCCATCTTTTGCATTGTATTACTTTATATATATTTGCTCTCCAAGGTGGAGCATTCCTTGGACGTTCTGAATGGCAAAAGGCACGATCCCTCTAAGACCTGAAAATTGATTTTTCATTTCCAACAAACATCACACTGAATAATATGCATAATTTCAGTGCACTCCAATACGGTATTGAACAAGAAGAGCTGAGACAATCATAGGCCAGGATTTTGAGTTTTACCACTAAAACGGGAATTTTTAAATAAAGAAATCTTCGCCAGTTTATATTCTCCAATAAAAAAGGGACAGTTAATAAGCAATATCATTGTATATATGCATATAAAAACGCTCAAAAAGCCACAATGCAAGTAGTCAGCGACTTGTAAGAAGTCAAAGCAACAAGAGAACACACCATTAAGGGTATGTTAAAGACAATATTAAAACAAACAGCTAATGCTACCGTTCTTTGATGATATAGATAGGTAGACGTTATCATAGGGTACACAATATGTCCGGTTGTGTAAATGGGTCAACCACTAAACATGCAGTGCGTTGCAAAATTACAGGATCATTTCCTATTTTAATAAACTTCTTAACAAGTTTAATAACGATTGCATGAAAGTGATTATGACGAAGGATATGACGAAGTTTGTAAATCACGTCACCATAGAAGTTACTCAAGTGATAGTCCTTGTCCCAGAAGAGTTCTTAAATTTCTTTTAATTTTTAGATGAAGATCAGGGTTATGATAATATTTTTTTGCATTTCTTTTCGACATTTATAGTAACTGTATTTCTGATGGAGTAGCTTTTTAGTTATGTAAAGTTTACGAATATTACCCTATAAGAAGTTTCTCTGGGAACATCCCCATCTATGTGTGGGATAATTAACAATATAAAAACTCATAATTTCAAGTTCTGACTTGTGGAAAACACTGAAAAGGTTTATAGATACACAGCATTTTCTAGCATTCCACCACTCAAAAATAATGGAAAATTATCTACGGACGAATGGAAAAGGCAACTATGCTGAATAACTCTTTTTGCATCGCAAAAGTCTTTGGATGATAAAAACAAAGACTTACAAGATATTAACATCGACCCACGACGACCGAAACTAAGAAACATACATATTACTCCACTTGATTTTAAGTCTATATTACAAATTTTAAATTTTCGGGTCCATAGGATTCTTAAAGAATTATCATTAGGATTATCAATACCACTTTCAAAAGTGTTTACTCGATCTCTTCAGCTAAGTGGAAGTTAGCTCACGTCTGCGCAATATTTAAGAATAATGACCCTTAAGAAGCTTGAGACTATCGTCCTATTTCTCTACTAACAACCGTAGACAAAGTCATTAAATTTTTTGTCCGAAAACACATATTTGCTTTTTTTATCACAACAGTATCACAATCAGGTTTTGCTCCAAAGGACGCCACAATAAAGCCACTAATCGACTTCTATAACACTTTTTGCCAAGCTCTGGACGAAGCGAAAAAATACTTGCAGTGTTCTGTAATATAGCAAAAGTCAAGTTCTGGTACAGAAGTATCTTACTGAAACTCGGTTCTGTTGGAATAATGGGCTCCCTCCTAGTTTAGTCTCAAAGGACCAGTAAGTAATAACACTACTGATTTGTAGTCGGGGCAACTTGTTATGGCCGCCACACAGTACTAAACAAACGCTAGTGTGAATGATAATACATACTGAAAAGGGGATCCCTTGGAAGCAACAAACACAAACAAGAGATAAAAGTAGCAGACTCGGTTTTATTGAGTCTGTTCATGAGAGGTAATATAGAGTGCAACACCTCTCAGGTCTCCTAGCACCGGCTTAAGCTATATTCTACTTTAAAGCCACACATATTGGACTTGATGATCTTATATACAGTATACCTCGTCGTCAGAAGGTTTAGAAACGGTTTACATATGTTGCAAAATGTGGCTGTTCTTGGCGGGATAGGGGCTTTAAAATATCCTTTCATATATTGCAAGCTACAGGCAACGGAATTCCCAGATTCATCATGCTCGCCTAAGAACCAAATGTAGCCCAATAAACACATGTTCGAATAAAGTCTTCTGCTTAATTGTGGCGACATAGAAGATACAAAACATTTCTTTACAAAGTGCTCTAAATGCATAAATCAGAGAGAAAATTGATAACTAACTTATAGCACCTTAACATCAAACAAGACACCAACATTCTTCTGCACGGCGACCAAACATGAACAAGCGATACAAACACGCATATTTTCTCAATCATCCAAAACTGTATATTGACAACAAAGATATTCAAAAGGCATACTGACAACATTATAATAGTATATGTAATAGCTAAATGTATCTAGTGTGAAACTAGCGCTAGACACAGCACTAGTAAATGTCTTGGCTCTTGACAAGAATAATAGGCTACGAACCAAGCAACTATACTCAACAAAAAAAGAAACTTCCGCTGACAGCAAAACATTAGATCTACGAAAATTACCGAAATTTGTCCGAGACGATATTCCCTTTCTGTTCCTTAGCCAAAAAATCACAAAATATTATAACACAGATGATGTAGATGGCAGCTTTTGAATATCAACAATCATCAAATTACCTCCCTTTAACATTTCCATATCATCCATAAAAGAGTATTGCTTGGCAAATTTGAAACTGTTTAATGGGATATTTAGTAATCACTTTAGTGTGCTTACAAACATCAAACAATGTTTTATTAAAACGCTGTTTAAGCTCGTATACGTCCTCAAAAACTGGCCTTTTGAAATACCAGCAAATGTTTGTGTTTATACGACATCACACTAGCATTTGTTTAGTGCTTTGTGGCGGCCATAAAAAGTTGCCCCGACTACAAGTCAGTAGTGTTATTACTTACTGATCCTTCGGAATCATCAAATCCAGTATTTGTGGCTTTAAAGTAGAATATCGCTTAAGCCGGTGCTAGGAGGCGTGAGAGATGTTGCATATTACATTACCTTTCATGAACAGACTCAATAAACCCGAGTCTGCTACTTGTATCTCTTGTTTGTGTTTGTTGCTTCTAAGGGATCCATGTTTCAGTATTTATTCACATAAATCCAAGGGTTAAAATAATCTTATTCACGACAACTTCAACTGACAAAAGGGACCAACAATAAACTCTTCCTTTCTCCTTTCTACTTTTTCTATCAGTGTTTTAATTTCCAATACTAGACGCTATTAATAATGCATGGCTGTACTGTGCTAAGAATATAAAAATGTATGCTCAGTCCACCCGCCAAGCTAAGCTTGGATTGTGAACTATATGCACATTGATACTGACATTACATATACAAGTTGAACAGGAAATGCAGCTTTCACAGAACACAGTTAACACTCCCCACCCTCCCCACACAAAACAGACAAACATGAATGGCAATGTTAATAAAGAATAAAGGCATATGACGTCACAAACACAAACATGGTTGACAACTGGGCTACCGCCTTTGAACGGCGAGTGGCAAAAAAAGCCGCTGCTGGTTTAAACCAGGTTATAGGGTGCACCAAGCCTCACACTTACCCTACTGTCATCCCAATAAAACGGGACAGAGTAAATAAAGAAATCCCCGCCATGAACTATTCTTTAACCAACAAAGCAGCATTAATAGGCAATATAAGTAAAACACACAGATGCTCGTGTATATATAAATACAAGAAACAATAGAAAGCAACAAAGAAGGCACCTAACGACTCGGCAGAAGCCAGAGCAGCAAGAGAGCAAACCATCGAGGGCACGGCAAGACAAGATTGCAGACAAACATCAAAATCACCGTCCCTTAGGGCTCCAGGCAGACGCCACCACAGGGTCCACAGCCCGTCCGGTCACCGCACTGAAGTCTACCAATGTATTTTACTAGACTAAGGGAAACTAATTTACAAAAGCGCTACGCTTACTTCTGAATCACATTCACAGTGCAATTATATTATTTATGAATGCATGTAGTTATCTTAAGATGTATGCATATACATATACATGCATCTGTGAATGAAATATGTTTAAACCAAAACTCAAATAAATGTCAGTTGCTTTTAGAAGCCGAATGACACATATGTTACATGCACTATTTTAATGCAGATATGCACTTTTCAGTCTGATATAGGGACTGCAAAATATTTTTGGCTTTATTTGCCTTTTATGTTTGCAGTATAAGTCTGACAACTACCTTACGGAATACATCGGCGATTATTGTTGAGTAAACCTAACAGTGTCTCTCATGTCAATGTTGTATATCTAGACAGAAATATTGCGAAATGAACGTTTATTTAAGAAACAACATACATGATAGATAATTGTCATATTAATGTTTAGCATATGACCTTTGTACGGTAGTGCAAATAAGATAATTGAATTGTGCCTTATCATTTGGTTTGATCTCGACCCTTGGAATTGAATTATCATTTACGTTTGTATGTTCGCACTGGAGACGCTATAGAACCTTAATATGTGGAAAAATGTATACATGTTTTTGCTTGTTGTCTCGGTAACGGCTGTTAAAAGATTGGTGCTACACAGCGACGAGGACATTGCGAGTGAAATTATTCAGCTTAAGGCAGACGTGGCGACTTTGAAAACGGAGAATAGCAAATTAGTATCTATGGTCCAACAACTAGAGTCATACAGCGGTAACCAACGAGGTGGAGGTATGGTCTAATTCGCATTCTATATACTAGTAGTTCGTATCCCTGCGTTCGTCTTAGATGTATGGATGTCATGGCCGTCTTGTTAAGCAATCATGCATCTTCGATTGGTAATTTAAAATAACTGCAATTGAGTATGCGTAAAATGAATTTAGAGTTTTTGCCTGGCCGATTGAGGTAGTTATATTATAGTTTTAGAGTTCAGATTTGCAACATATGTAAGTACATTTATCACATAACACTGCTTCTGGGAGTGCAATAAAGCCATGACATATTTCTCGCAATACACTAGTGTATTACAGATGCAAATGAGGACAAATCACTGTTTTTGTATACAGTAAAACATTTAATCCCAATTGTTTGCATGGTTTATCATACGGTACGTTCAGACGCCTTAATTATTTATCATTATTTGAAATCTTACTTCATAAAATGAATGTTAGTAAGGTTAAATTTGGTTTAAGGTGTCGCATTATATGTAGCGCGAACGCATTTATAGCCGCGTAAAGTAGCGACGTCATGTAAACAACAACACGACGTCATGATTTGTCGTACAAATTGCCGCCGTATATAAGGAAAATTGACAACATTAAAGCGAAACTATCACGTCGTAGGTGTGTTATGTGAAAAACAGTATCTTACATTCGTGACTTTGTATTATTGACTTTAATAAATAATAGAGCCACGTAACCTATCATTTTATCAAACTCGTTTATTAAAATCAATAATACACAGTTACTCATGTAAGATCCTCTATAGGTACCTTATTGTTAGTAAGTTAAGAAACGGTTTACATTTGTTGTAAAATGTGCATGTTGTTGGCGGGATAGCTACTTTAAGAACTCTTCTGCGACGAAGACTATCACGAACTGACTTCTATGGTGACGTGATTTACACACTTATTAAGATCCTTGGTCATGATCACTTTCGTACAATCTTTATTAAACGTGTTAACAAGTTTATCAAAAGAGGTTATGACTAGGGTTGGCAGTATTCTGTGAATGCAACATTTTCGACTTTTATACCTACTTGTTGTTTGTTTGCACTAAAGGGCTTACTTTAACTTGTTTTGCTCCGTTTCCTTCTTCTTTCTTTTTCTTTTTTTTTTATAACAATTACACTTACGTAATGGCCCCCAAAGTTACCTAACGTTTAGGTATCCGTTACTAAAAATAGACTTTTAATCTGCATAATTTTATAACCTCAACACATGGACAGAGTTTGAAAGAACGGTTTTGTTAAGTAAAATGTACCTGTTGTTGGTGGGAGAATAACTAAATTAATTTTGTATTTTAAAAGCAGATCAGCGTTACTATCATTCAGGTCTCACACCTCTATTATCTCCCCTGAAAGCTCACGGACCTGAGATAACAGAAAATAATTCTATTTTTTTCTCTATTTCACGCAATTTTTAATTTGAAAATAGGTTTTTCTTTGCTTTGGCATACATCTGCAGTGTGAAAGACAGATGATACAGAAAACCCCATGCTGATATGAGGTTTCATTCGAATTTCAGAAGTGTTTGACCTAATCACCACTTATTCAGCTGGCTAGTGTATGAATTGTGTATTTTCCGTAGGGGTCACATAAACATGAGCGAGAAAAAAACCAATCTGGCTAACTTATGTATTTTATTGTTTTAAATTACTGGTCTTGGCTATACTGAAGATATTAAACTAACAACAATGTCTGCTGGCCTGCTTTGAAGCTCAGGTGTTGGAAAAGGCTGTACAGTAACTCTATGGGACAATTAATTGAGGTGTGAGACCTGAAAGTTTGCAAAGGTTTCTGGATGTTTATGGTAACGGAGGACCTGCTTGGAGTAAATTTGAAAGTTACGAATATTTAAAGTCCTCAACTCGGCTACTAGCTCTAGAAGAAACGAACACGTTGAGAAACATATACCCTATAAGAAGTTTCTCTGGGAACAGTCGCATCTAATTAATTAATGATATCGAAATCAAAATCATCTCTCTTGTCATACATGTTACTTATTATATCTCCACCTTTAATTAACTGAGAGATAGGCGAAGTTCTTTAGGGTATATATGCCTTATTATAGTAGAAAAGAAATGGTTGTCAATGTTACCATTCAGAAACAGAGAGGTGCTATTGAAGACTTCGATGACATCTGAGTATCCGGCAATGGACTAAATAAACAGTAGTATTGTCAGGACCATATAGCGTAATTGTCTAAGCTGCCGTTTGTAAAATACACTTTATACTTGTTACTTGATTTTTCTTTAGCAAAATTATTTTGAATAATATCTGTCAGCTAAACAGTACTGAAATTCAGTTTTGTGAAAATGTGGTATTTTAAAATATACTTTTCAATAAAAAATGTAGGAGACGTTCTTGATACTATTTGCAATAAACATCAATATTAATATACAGCCTTCTTACACAAACTGATCAAGATCAAGTTTATTGCTCTTATTCCAAAACGCTTTGCCAGAGAGAACGCACCATGGAATATTATATAAGAGCATATGTTACTAACATCATTTAACCATTCCAAGGCGGTATACCTGTTTTCAATAATGCATGATTATGATGTCATATACCTTGACTTGTATTACCCCGTGTTGTTCCGGGGGCCCCGTTTGGTTAATGGGGAAAAATAGGACCACTGCATGCTCAACTTTCAGCTATGGGCTATACGGCGCCCCTACGGGTCCAAAAATCTTCGAAAAATCGTGCGGGCCCGCACGGCATGCCGTGCGATTACCCACGGGTTCTCATTGTTTTGGCCCTTACGGGGCCCGTAAACTGCCCGGGAGCTTTATGTGACCGGGGCATAAGCCTTTGATCTGCCCGAGTATCTGGTGAGAAACTCAAAATTAAAAAGATCAAATAAATCTTTCAAATTAATGTAAAATCTAATCTGCAATAATTTGCTTTACAAATTTATTCGCAAATTATCATTGTGTAATTGTCTTTAGGAAGATAGTGTCCAACAAGAAATGTAGCATTCAAGGAACACGGTTAACCAAAAGAACGCATTGAAACTATTCAAAATCCCCCCCCCCCCCCCCCCCAAATTCATGTTCATTTTATCATTTTTTGTTCATGCTCATTAAAGGTCTTCATCATGACCCCTGCATTGTTTCAGATGCCATCTCGCTCATATCACTAGAGCAGTGGCAGCAAAACAATAACGTGGCTCCAGCGTAAATGGAGTGTCTACAATAGAATTTGCAGCATCTCTGCAGTTCAGGGTAAGAAGGTTCTAGGCCCATTCTCCATATTTTATCTCGATGTATATGGAGGATGAGTCTGGCATTTTCATTCCTGTTAGGCGCCATATAACCTTTCATGTGTTGGTGCGCCTTTAAACCCCAATTCAATTGAATAGTTTCAATGCGTTCTTTTGGTTAACCGTGTTCCTTGAATGCTACATTTCTTGTTGGACACTATCTTCCTAAAGACAATTACACAATGATAATTTGCGAATAAATTTGTAAAGCAAATTATTGCAGATTAGATTTTACATTAATTTGAAAGATTTATTTGATCTTTTTAATTTTGAGTTTCTCACCAGATACTCGGGCAGATCAAAGGCTTATGCCCCGGTCACATAAAGCTCCCGGGCAGTTTACGGGCCCCGTAAGGGCCAAAACAATGAGAACCCGTGGGTAATCGCACGGCATGCCGTGCGGGCCCGCACGATTTTTCGAAGATTTTTGGACCCGTAGGGGCGCCGTATAGCCCATAGCTGAAAGTTGAGCATGCACACCTTTCTGACATGGGATTTCTACGACTTTGGGCCCGAAGAAGTCCCGTAGACAGCCGAGCGGTGCCCGTGTGGGGTCGTACGGGCGTACGGGTGCCCGTACGGGCCCACAGGTCTGTTGGGTCCTATCGGCCCGTACGGGCTCTCACGGGCACTGTACGACCTTTAAAAAGACCGTACAGGCCCTTTGCGGGCTCCGTACGCGGGCTTCGAAACCCGTACGGGTCCCGCACGGGCATTTACGACTGGTTACGGCCGGTTTGCTGCGACTATTCGTACGGGTGTTCTCAAGCCCGTGCGGCATCCGCACGGGCCCGTACGGTGCCCGCACGTGCACCTTACGGAACTCGTAGGGTACACGTACGCGTTCTTGCGATCTCGTGGCCAAAAAATCGTAAGAAGACGCAAGGAACCCGTAGAACGCCCGTAGACCGCCCGTAGACCGCCCATATGCATGTGACCACAACATCGCAGGAGGGTGATTTCGTACGGACTTCCCACGGGCCACAGGCCCGTACGGCTCCCCAAGTCCTACGGGCCCTGGACCACCCGTAGGTCTCATCTGACCGAGGCATTAAATGACATATCACTATATTGACTATAAAATGAATTCTTTGATGATGTACATACGTCTATAGCAACATGGCGGTTTTCCACCCAATGCATTTTTGACTATTTCTTTCCATTATCATTCAATATATCCAGTTATATCTACATTTAATTGTGGAAGAGGGCATACCTGAATTCATGGGATATCCCACCACCATCAGACTGGAGACTGATGCTGTTCTATGTCCATTAACTGACAGGTCTATTTATACAATGGCAACCTAATTTTGCCATATTCTTAGCGATGAATATGGTGTTTTTTTTAAATGCAAGATATCTTAAACAGTTGATCGTTCAATTTGGTAAAGTGTCAGCTTAAAGGGACACTGTCGAAAGTAAAGCAGATATTGAGCATAAGCTACTAACTGTCTGATTTTTATTCAGTGAAATGCATACATGAAAAATGAGCATAGACCCAAATAAATATGTAGTAATAAAATCGTTAATTTGAAAAAAATAAAAGCTTTTATTGATTGTTTATAAACGTCGCTGGGACCGCACTATTTACATCAGATGATATCCATTAGCGCAGTAGGTTATCTTGCCATTCGCAACATCTCGTAGACGGCTTCTCAGCATTACTCGAGGTTTACCAACACCAATTACATGTAAACCTCCGAGGTGTATCGAATGTAGTTCCTATAATAAAAAGTAATCCCTCCTTTTTCGATGGAAATGGGCATTATAAGTAGGGGGAAACTGCCCATTTCTATTCGATTTTGTGGTTGTATGTATAAGAAGCGTATTAATAGGTTTTACTGGATCACTGAAGAACATTTTCGAAATTTCGACTCCATGCTTACACTTTGTGAGCAATGAAAACAGTCGATCAATAAAAACAGCTGTACCCTTGACCTGTTTAGTAAACAAACAAGAACTTTCTTACATGTCTTGTGACCCCACGTTTTCTGGTGATTTTTCAAGTGGAAAAATAGTTTTCTATATGAACATTACACTGCTGCATTATCCATACTTGAGTTGAATTTGCAGCAAATCATTAATATGTGACACTTTAACATTGGTGTCTATGGGGAAAATAATTGGTGCTTTCACACCTATAAGAGATGCGTGCAGTAATTAGGACTCGCTCAGATTCGTACCTAGGGACACTTTTCCGATAACAATTGGTAAAATAAGCTCAGAAATAAGTTTTCCATAGTTTATTAAATAGGGTTTGAGCGTTTTTAGTCCAATTTTGTCTATAAAAGCTGTAATTTTGAGTTTCATTTTTTTTTCTTGTTTAAAATGACGTATTGGTGAAGTGTTTGCAGTTGAACTATGTCTTTTTCGTATCAACATGTAGGGTTGCATGTTTGCAACATGTTTTCATGAATTAAATTTGCATGACAACAGGTTTGGTAGGCATGAAACCACTAAATCTTTCCCCTACCCCCCTAAAATAGGATACTGTGAAAAATGAAGATTTGTGTAAAAGGTAAAATATTGTTCCTTATCATTCAAACTCGACTTGGTAGCGTTCAGCTAGTATCAATTCTGATTTTAGCGGTATTTTTGGCATTATTAAGCTCGTATTCGCTACTATAATCAGGTATGGTACCACCAATTTTGAAGAATTTGACTGAAAAATCAATTTTGGCATGAAAATCGACATAAATTGGCCTTTTCGTCGTCCTAATTGTACCTAAAATGCATGTTTTATTTATATCCATTGAATGTTCTAAACATTTGATCTATTTAATATGGTGTATTGTCAAGAAATGCCGTTTCGTATGACAATTCAGATAGTGTAAAATTAAAAAAATATCTCTGACTTTTGTCGATTTCAGACTATTGTCCTTGGTATTCACACGACCATATCTCTGCAAATAATCATTCGATTTGCATGAAGTGAGTGTTTTTAAGCTTGTTATGAAAATGACAACACAAACTCCTCATTTAAGAAACATCTGAACATGTTTTCTCCTCTTAAAGGTTTACCAACACCAATTACATGTAAACCTCCGAGGTGTATTCGAATGTAGTTCCTATAATAAAAAGTAATCCCTCCTTTTTCGATGGAAATGGGCATTATAAGTAGGGGAAAACTGCCCATTTCTATTCGATTTTGTGGTTATATGTATAAGAAGCGTATTAATAGGTTTTACTGGATCACTGAAGAACATTTTCGAAATTTCGACTCCATGCTTACACTTTGTGAGCAATGAAAACAGTCGATCAATAAAAACAGCTGTACCCTTGACCTGTTTAGTAAACAAACAAGAACTTTCTTACATGTCTTGTGACCCCACGTTTTCTGGTGATTTTTCAAGTGGAAAAATAGTTTTCTATATGAACATTACACTGCTGCATTATCCATACTTGAGTTGAATTTGCAGCAAATCATTAATATGTGACACTTTAACATTGGTGTCTATGGGGAAAATAATTGGTGCTTTCACACCTCGAAGGTTTCCATATTGGTTACGTTATTGCGCCTTAGATTCCCGCCAAAACAAATTTGCATCAAGGTTATCATCCAAATTTTGCAGTAATGCCCCGTTAGGCAACGCTCTTGTTCTGCATACGTTTCAAGGTTGTGAATGTCAGGATTTTGAACATACTGAATCTCTCTTGTTTACGCGATAGAGACTTCATTATTAATCGGATCTTTACGAAACGTTGACAGTGGCTTTATATCAATGAAAGCTCGGACGAATTTGAAAGCCAGCCAGGTCGGATTAGTAACACTGAGTTATGGCTCTTGTTTTGCTGAAAAATGCCATAATAAGCCTTGTTTACACTCTACCACCTTAATTTTATATTTGATCTTTACGAAACTTTGCCAGTGTATTTATATCAATAAAAGCTCGGATGAGTTCGAAGACCAGCCAAATCGGACAAGTAACACGGGAGTTATCAACCTTGAGTTATAGTCAACACTCTAGCACATTAATTTTTCATCCAATCTTTACCAAACTTTACCAGATTGTTAATAATATGAATTTTAGGCACTGCCTAAGACCGAGCAGAGCTCTTAAAATTAACACCCACATGATATATCGGATCGCATATAAAATTTAACTTGTAAACCAAATATTTTACTCTTAATAATTATTCTATATTGTTGTGATAAAATACTAACCTATCTTATGTTTCTTGTCAATCAACATATGAGTAAATTAATTGACTATTCATAATTTCGATCATCAAAATCAGCTGACCAAGCAATGGCCTAGGCATTTGACACACCTCTAAATTGTGGTAGGTGGTAAACTCAAACTCGATCTTTATCATAGTTTGTTTGTTTGTATGGTGTTTTACATCATTTTCAACACATGTAAGGTTATATACTAGTATCACGGTCGATTTTTTTTGTGTTGGAGGCATCCACACACTTTTCCTGGGTAGAACCAGTACTGTAAACCTCCCGTCATCCGTAAGAATCGACACTTCCTCACTTACAAATCGAGCTCCCAATGTAATTAGAACCCAGCGATGAGAGGTGAAGGTTTAGAATGCAACGTCGTTAACCATTCGACTACGGAGACGCTTCGTCTTTATCATAGATGTTCAACCAAGTTTATTGTAAAGGTTAAGGTATTTACGGTGTGATTTTTTTTAAAACCAAATTTTGAAAATTATCTTATTTTTACTCTTTCAACTCAAGAGGCACCTTTCCTGGGTTTATATTGTTTTCCAGAGAGAATTATTTTGTATCACACATATCTTTTTGGCAGCTACTACAAACAGTGTCACTGAACATTTTCAATTCAGTTCTTCTTTCTAGACAAATTTCGCATTTAGAAAAAACGTACGACATCTGTTCTATTTCAAAGGCAAGTATAGCCCCCATAGCAAGGTTGAATTTTTCATCTTTCTGTAATGGTGCAGCTTCTGGTATGTCATTTATTTGATATGTTTTGATAATATACCTTTTTTCCCGTTTATTTCTCATTTCCCTTTTCTTTGATTCTGACTGTGTTTCGTTTTCAAGAGGTTTTGATTCCTAGTTTCCTACATAAAGATTGGATGGCATTGGTTATATTAGAGTTGGAATTTGAGTCCTTATTTGGTTCAGTATATGGTGTACTAATATAATTTTCTGAATTATGTTTGCTCTTGTTGCCATGAGTGTTTTCGGTGGGTGATATTCGCTTTTTACTTTTACTACTATCAGCATCATTAGAACTTGAAACTGTTTATTGTTCAAAAGTAAGTCAATGGTTGTACATGACAATTCTCCTTCATTGGTTGAAAAAGAATACATGTGATATTGCTCTGCACCAAACTCATGTTACATTGATGTTGTAGCCTAAAATGGTAGACACAGTTTCAATCTCACAAGCTGTGGCCCACCCTTGACCATTTATCATTTCCCTCTCGTATTAAAGTTTGGTCATGTCAGGACTGTGGTAAATTTGGACTAACTCCTCCATGCCAAACCTGTTATCAGCAATATTATAAAATTATTGCCTTTCAGTGAGGTCGATATGTGTATATATTACATATTTGTCTGTGATTTGTATAGAAAATACTGGGAAGAGAAAAGCTATATCAACTCGTTTGTTCTACTGGGAAATATCTCTCTGGTGTAAAAAGGCATTAATCATTAGAAATATTAATAAAGTCATTTTAAATTATGTAATATATAGTTTAATAACCAGTGTTTTTGAGATACTGAAAATATCTCCCGAGGTAGAGAAATGGCCCCTATATAAAAACTCGTGCTCCGCACTCGTTCTTATATCGGGGCCATTTCTCTACCTCGGGAGATATTTCCCGTATCTCAAAAACACTGGTTATTAAACTATATTTATCGACCTGATATCGTCTCGGTCGATAATACTTTTCTCAGGTCGATAAATGCAACACATATCGACCGAACCTAAAAGGCAAGAATTATTTTATTATTAAATCAAATTATTCATGGAATTTTGAAATTTTTGAATTTTGAAATTTTGAATTTTTGGAATTCTGAAATTTTGAATTTTGAATCTTTGAAAAATTTTGGAATTTTGAATTTGAATTTTTTTTTTGAAATTTTGAAAATTTTGAAATTTTTGGAATTTTGAATTTGAATTTTATTTTTGAAATTTTGAAATTTTGAAAATTTGGAATTTTGGAATTTTGAAATTTTGGAATTTTGGAATTTTGAATTTTTTTGAATTTTTTGAATTTTAAAATTTTTGAAATTTTGAATTTTGAAATTTTGAATTTTGAATATTTGAATTTTTGAATTTTTGAATTAGTTTAATTTTGACAACCAATAACAAATAATAAAACAACTTCTAATGATAAGCATATCGCTTCATTCGTAACTACTTGCGACGGGATTAGCCGAACTAGTACGAATACTCCAAACTACGAAAAGAGACAATCGTCCAAGTGAAACAGACTGATCCCCTGATGATTTGAGGAAAAAATCCGAAATTGCCGAACACAATTTCATCAATGGCGGCGCTTCCGGTGCGACACAGTTTTTTTGCCCAGCCACCCGTACGATTTCAACATTTGCACATGTGTTACCATTAGCCGATCATCGTCGGCCGGCTGCGCCGGCCGAGCTCTGCTCGGTATCAATGAAAACTCGATGAGTTAAAAAACCAGTCAGAGCGGACGAGTAACACTTATTGCACTTGATTTTCTGAAATATGCTATTTGACCTCGTTAACCCGATCTGGCCTTTATTTGTTATCCGATCTTTTTCAACTTTACCAGATTGTTGATGGTCCATGGTCTTTTTAAATATGCCATATTAAGCCTTGTTTACACTCTAGCACCTTCATTTTGTATTTGATCTTTACGACACTTTGCCAGTGTATGTATATTAATAAAAGCTCAAATGAGTTTGAAAACCAGCCAGATCGGATTAGTAACACCAGAGTTATGGCCCTTGTTATGCTGAAAAACGCCATATTAAGCATTGTTTACACTCTAGCACCTTCGTTTTGCATTTGATCTTTACTAAACTTTGCCAGTGTATTTATATCAATGAAAGCTCGAATGTGTTCGAAGATCAGCCAGATCAGACAGTAACACGGGAGTTATGGTCCTTGAATTGTTGACAAATGTGTTAATTTTTTATGTCAACACTCTAGCACCTTCTCCGTCGGTGTGTTCTTGGGCAAGACACTTTCCCTTAGCCTCGTCCGTCTATCCTCCAAGCACGTTAAAGAAGCATATGAATCTATTCGATAATAAGAGTAGGGCAGGTTCCCGGATTCCTAAGTATCCTTCTCCTCTCTCTGGGGCGGCTCTAAATAAACTATACTGTGTTGATGATCCGTTAAACAACATTCAATTCAATTCTAGCACAGTCATTTTTCATCTGATCTTTACTTATTCTTTACCAGATTGTTAATATCAATGAAAGCTCGGACGAGTTCAAAAACCAGCAATTGTTAATATCAATGAAAGCTCTGACGAGTTAAATTAAAGGACTGAAGGTCCTGAGAGTCGCCGAGATTGAACAGTGTCTATCTTCTTGATGAGGGTAAAGGTTTTTAAATATTGAGAAAGTAAGAGTTTTAAAAAAAACAAAAAAAAACACATTTTTTTACCCCACCCACACCACCAAATATTGGCCGCGATTTTTCAAAAACGGCCGTGCAAAAGACGGCTACACGGTTGGCTGCCTAATAACTTCCCCTCTGGAAAATAACCTATAGTATGAATCAAATTGAGTACAATGTACAAAACTAATTGAGTACGAAGTACGAAATTTTGTAGGAGTTGTCGTTCTTGAATTCATTCTATTTTTAGAAGCAACAACGCCTTGACTACCAAACAAAGGAAACAGACCTATGATTTTCGAAAAATCGAATTTAGCAATTTTACGGAAGTTCCACACAATTTCGTTGGGCCGGGAGGAGGGTTAGAATTCCGTGAGATTTCATATCACGCCGTGAGGTATCACATGTATGAAATAACTACATTTAGTTCCCAATTTGTTATCTGGGTCACACGTCACGTTAAAAAAAGACACGTATATACTGTATACAATGACAATTATTCACAAGCTGTAGTTATATTATTCGGTATATATAACGTTCATGTCAGTCACCTTATGAAATTAAGTTATACTTGATGCAGTTAAAGAAACTACATTCTCGAAGTGCGTAAAGCACCCAATCCGATTTTTATTGTGTATTAATGAGCATAATATTTCGGTAAACCTACAAAAAAGACATGTTTATACTGTATACAATTACAATTATTTCACAATCAGTAGTTATATTACTCGGTATACATAACGTTCATGTCAGTAACCTTATCAAATTAAGTTGTATTTGAAGCAGTTAAAGGGGACTACAACGGTAAAGCGTCTCACCCGTTAAAAACTCCCTATTCAGAAATTGCACTATATACATATACGGTATACACGATTCCAAAAAAACAGCCAGATCGGACCAGTAACACCGGGGTTATTGCCGTTGATTTTCTGAAATATGCTATAATTTGGCCTCGTTTACACGATTGGCCTTCATTTTTCATCCGATCTTTTTCAAACTTTACCATATTGTTGATATGAATGAAAGCTCTGTCGAGTTCGGAAACCAGTCAGATTAAACAAGTAACACCAGAGTTGTGGCCCTTGCTTTTTTAAAACATTCTATATTGGGAACTTGGGTCGAACTCATGGTTTCCTCTCATTAACTTCTGTTAGTAATGAGGTATTGCGATGAAACTTGATGGGATGGAATGGAAGGTCGGTATTGCATTTGGGGCTACTGGATTTAAGGTCAAGGTCGCTGTTACTAAAACTAGAAAATGGTTTCGGCTCAATAACTTTTGTTAGGAGTGTGATAATGCAATGAAACTTACAGGTTATGTAGCTTATAAAGAAAGGAGTGTTGGGATTCCGTTTGGAGCCAGTGATGTCAAGGTCAAGGTCGCTGTTACTAAAAATAGAAAATAAGTTTCTGCTCAATAACTTTTGTTAGGAATGAGATAATGCAATGAAATTTGAAGTGTATGTAGCATATAGGAGTGTTGGGATTTTGTTTGGGACCACTGGGGTCAAGGTCAGAGTCGCTTTTACTAAAACAGTTTAAAAAAAGATATTGCAACGAAACTGGCTGGGTAGGTAGCCTCTGTAAAAAGGAAGGTTGGGATTGAAATTAAGGTCACTGGGTTAAAGGTCAAGGTCACTGTTACTAAAAATAGAAAAATGGTTTCTGCTCAATAACTTTTGTTAGGAATGAGGTATTGTAATGAAACTTGCAGGGTAAGTAACCTATACAAAACTGAGTGTTGGGATTGAATTTGGGGCTGCTGGGTTTAAGGTCAAGGTCACTGTTACTAAAAAAAGAAAAACGGTTTCCTCTAAGCAATTTTTGTTAAGAATAATGTATTGCGATGAAACTTGCTGGATATGTAGCTTATATGTAAATGAAGATTGGTATTGTATTTTGGGCTACTGGATTCAAGGTCAAGGTCTCTGTTACAAAATATAGAAAAATGGTTTCGGCTCAAAAACTTTTGTTAGGAGTGATGTACTGCCGAGTTGGTAGCTTTTATGGAAAGAAGGGTTAGGATTGCATTTGGGGGACTATCGGGTTCAAGATCAAGGTCGCTGTTACTAAAAATAGAAAAAATGGTTTCTGCTCAGTAACTTTTGTTATGAGTAAGGTGTCGCAATTTTCGTTGAACCCGTTTACGGATCAAAATGTCGTCCAGGTGTATGTGTGTCAGTTCGTCCCTACGTTCGTTTGTCCATGTGTCACAATCGACCCTATTGTTTGATGTCTCGATAGTTGTTTTTAAAGTTTGATGAAGGCTCATTACATAAGGACAATCTAGGAAAACTAGTTTGAATAACCTTGGACCTAGAACTCCGCCCTGGCTAATCTCGGGGTTCATTTTAAAGTCGGTCGACATAAGTTATGGCAATCCAGAATGGCCGAGATTGACAAGTCAACAACTACCATCTTGAACCACCATAACTTTTCTAAAATGGGTTCGGCGTGTCAGTAATGTACACGTCTTTTAGATTTAAGGACATCTCAAAATCAACACATATATTGGACTTTTAGGGAACACCAAAACAGAAGTATCCAAATAACATTTATTCATATTGAGAAAACATCATTATGATTAGTAAGTTTCAATATATAATGCATGACGACAGGTATATTAATCAGATCCATGGACATTAGCTATAAATAAGAAGGGTTGTTACAAAAGCTATAAGGAACTATGTTTTAGATTAATTCAATGTGCAGTCGTTAGACCCATCCACTTTTAAGTAAGACATCCACAATATATAATAGATTCAATTTTCTACCTAATCTGTTCGAATCTAGCAATCGAAAACTAGAAATAAACAAAAGTACATACATGTATATAAAACTACAATGTGATCCCATCTTATGGCACAAGTTTATGCAAGCGTTTCAGTTATTCGTTCCAGCTGCACAAATTATTAAACCCTCGACATAATTTCAGCACCACTTGGTGGTCCACATCTATAAATCGGATAATATCAGGGAATCATGCATTCGTCTAACTATTCGCCCCAAATAGGCAAATTTACGACAGCATGTCAATGATTATGGCTTATCGTGAAATAAAAACACAGCTTTTGCTAGTCTACACTATCGCAATATAAAACTCAGCACTCTGAATCAAGGTAGAAAATAGATACTATACATGACGAAGTTCATGATGAAATAAAGGTTACCTCGGAGGGTGATGTTTTAACATATTTTATGGTAGAGTTCATAAGTTACATATACTCGAATATTTCCTGCAAAAATATGACACTTATTTCATAAACGATATCAGTGCAATATGAATACGCATGTCTTACAATTAATGCTGGGTCATGGCTTCAAAGTGCTTAGATATATGATGTCTTAAACACGCTACACATCACTGCATGTAACATTCTATGATCGGCCATATATGCATTGTCATTTTAGTTTATATACAAAACATTTCTTTAAATATCAGTATGCATTATTCTATAATTTAGTTTCATACAATACATGCTCATTTTTATACTAAACTATCTATAAAATAGCATTCATGCATCACGTTGGTTTTCTCGCAAGTACAAGCCGACAGGAGAGTTTAGAAGTGAAAAATACAACCAAATAAATTAAATACGGCCTAAATAATGAACTAGGTATTACAATAGAGATGTGGTCTCTCAATTTATAGAGTTTTCGAAAGGTTTAGTTTAGAAATATAGCAGATGGCAACAAATCTTTGGAGAGAAATATGTTATGCGTTCTTACCTTAGAAAATGTTCACCGGAAGTGAAGAAAATTACAAAGCAGTAGGCTGTGTGAAAATAAATTAGTCTATCTGACTGGTTATGAGTGGAAGTATAAGAAAGTACCCAAATTATCTCCCAACAAAAAATAAGTGAAAGCGTGGAGCGTCACACATGCGTCCGATTTCCTTTCTTAATATATTCTTCGTTAAATATAGGATTTTCACCAAACCCCACCAAAATGTTCATTATTTAGATCCAAGGTCACAGGCACAATTTCGGGTTGCTGTGACCTACTTTCACCGAAATATATGTTACGTCCGGTCTCCGCTACGACATGTGTATCTTGCCTCTTTCTTGTAGGATTATCACCAAACTTCACCAAGATGTTCCTTATATGCATCTAACATCATATGCAACATGTTGGGTCGTTATGTCCTACTTTCGACGAAATATAGGTCATGTCCGGTCTCTGCTACGACATGTGAATCTTGCCTATTTCTTGCAGGATTTTCAAACTTCACCAGAATGTTCCTTATACGCATACTACCTCATGTGCATACGTTTGGGATGCTGTTAACTATTTTCGACAAAATTTAGGTCATGTCCGGTCTCCGCTACGACATGCGTATCTTGCTTTTTTCTAGCAGGATTTTCACTAAATTTCAGCAGATTATTCCTTATATGCATCAAACGTCATGTGCAAAATTTCAGGTCACTGTGACGTAATTTGACAAAATACAGGTCACGTCTAGTCTCTGCTACTACATACGTATCTTGCTTTATTCTCGCAGGATTTTAACCAAAGCTCACCAAAATGTTCCTTATATGCATTTAACAGCATGTGCAACATTTTGGGTGGCTTTGACCTACTTTCGATGAAATATAGGTCACATCCGGTCTCCGCTACAACATGCATAATTTGAACTTGATCCCAGTGACACCAAATGACTACCCTGCAAGTTTCATCGCAATACCTCATTCTTAACAAAAGTTATTGAGCGGAAACCATTTAAAAGCATCACTGTTAATGACATTAATTTAATATGTTTTGGGATTGACATTGGTTTGGTCAAATAAAGCATCTGGCCCTTTATAATAGGGCTTCTAATTTAATAGAAATACTGATGGGATTTTAGGACGACAACCTTAGATATAAGAGCCATGTTAGCCAGTAGAGCGTCCACAGGCCTTCCTGGGCACGAAATAGATGAAATGTTTAACACTTCGCAAGTTTTGTTAACTGGATCTATTTTATTTATTATAAATGTATCTAGATCTACGTCATTATTTTCCAACAACTTATAATAAATAATTGACGTTAAACAAATCAGTTTGCAATGTTAGTCAGCGTAAAAACGCCCTTTTATTTAAGGATTGTTTTTAATTTTTTGCGATATTATCGCAGTATAACACGTCAATGATGGGTCACAAATTGTATAAATCCGCGTAGCGCAGCGTTGTTCTTATTGATTCAGCTTTTAAAAATAACATGACATACACATAATCATCGATATATTGTAAAGTGTTTACCTTTACTGAGTATCTGCTTCTCCAAAATCCACTGTTTATTTACTTTCGTTCTGTGACGTTAACGGTTTAAAAAAAGTGACGTCGTGTAACGTTTCGTTACGTCATCGTGATTAGGAATGAAACAGAGATAAGAAACTCAGGCGCGTAGCCAGGTGGAAGCTCGGAAGCCGGAAGCGTTCCACTTTTTCCCCTAATATAGTGTTTGGAAGCCCGAGTATAACCCGGAACCCTTTCGCCGCTCAGATCAAATGTTGGGCTTCCACTTTAGTCTGCGCCTGCGCAACTGGAACTCTTTTATTTTGACTTGTTACTGAGAAATAACAGGACACTTTTAAAAATGACTAACCAATCAGAATGCAGTAAATATGTGTATTGTTCGCAGTTTGTAATTATTTAAAAAAACATAAAACATGAACTCTCGTGTGACAAGGCGTTATGATGCCACATAACGTTTTGGCGTCAAAGGACGTGCTTTCATGATGTTTTGGCGCTAAAGTTCGTCTGACGTAATGGCGTTTCATGTCCATTTGAATTATATTAGACATATTTCACTATAATGTTATGTGATAAAAAGGTCTTAAACTCGTCCCCATTCCATATAAGATTTATGAATTATTTTTTAATTTTAACCCACCAAAAGAGTCGTTCAAATTAAAATAATTCATAAATTGTATCATAAATCTTATAGGAAATGGGGACTCGTTTAAGATCCTGTATTTCTGCTAAACTGTTGCATTTACTGTGTTATAATACACAAGAAAAGTAAATGAACAAATATCTCTACTTTTACTAGTATTCGCGCTAATTTAGTAGGACTATGGTTATAATGTCATCTACACAGTTTGGAATTGCTAACATCATTTATGAAAATTAATAACTTAAAAAAAATCTGTATATATGTTCTAGGATCTGTATACGTGCGATGGGGACGAAGTGAATGTCCGGCAAATGGAACAGACCTAGTTTACAGAGGTAAGCGACATTCCGTAGATCCTTTCTCTTGAAAATGCATTTTCCTTTGACATTTGCTTTTATAGTTACTGAGCAGAACAGCTTCACGGAAACCTCCTTTGACATTTGCTTTTATAGTTACTGAGCAGAACAGCTTCACGGAAACCGCCATACTCAAAACAGTGTAAATCTCTCTATTTGTTAGCAGAAATGGTTAATGAAGCATTGACTGCGCCCATATAATCGTATTTAACGTATGGCAAATTATTTATTGATATATACAAGTGAAATATCAACAACAAAGCATGACTTTCAGCGCAAGAACTCCAATGTGTCTTTTATATATTGAAATGCTTTATTTGTTGCATCGTAACTTGAAAAGAAGGAGTAAAATAAATTGTATTACTAGTTGGTAAAACAAAACCTATATGGCAGAGGACGCAATGTCGAGTCCGCTAGATGAGGATGTGTAAAAGTTCAATGACAACACTTTGATGAATGGAATTATATGTGGTACTCTACGAAATACTATACTGTTTATTAGACCTGAGAGTTGCAGGTGCATATGACACAACATAAAGATTTCGTGCTTCTTTTTTCCGGAACTAATTTTGAATTAATTTACTCAGTATTTACATAACATCATAACTCAATATCAGTATAACAGAGATGATCATGTATATATGAATACAAAAACAGAAAGTCATGCTTCTCTAGATAAATAGATGAAATATATGACATATAGTTATTATATATGACATATAGTTATTCCATGTTAGAACACGTATTTACATATCTTTGTTTAAGGTTATGCTGGAGGCAATGCATATGACCATCCCGGGGGCGCGGCAGAATACATATGCCTACCAGAACATCCAACTTGGGCAGAATACAATGATGGTGTACATCAGTTTAGAGGATATATGTACGGAACAGAATATGAAACATTTCATGATTCATTCACTATCTTCGGTTATGCAACCCAAAACCATGATGTCCCTTGTGCCGTGTGCAAAACGGAAAGGAAGATAACTTTGATGATTCCTGCTCGATCCAATTGTTATCCAGGATGGACAATGGAATATACCGGATATCTTATGTCAGCCTACTGGAATCATCCCTCAAACAGCAATTACGCATGCGTCGACGCAAAACCAGACTTCGTTCCAGGCGACCAAGCTGATATGAATGGACATCTGATGTACTTCGTGGAATCCCGTTGTGGCTCTCTGTCTTGTCCCCCGTATGTCGAAGGCAGAGAATTGGCGTGTGTCGTTTGTTCTATTTAGATAAGGCATCATCATATACACTAACAGTTGGAAGTTGTCTAGATAATACGCAATTGTCAATACATAAGTTGAAAAATGCCCCTAGAGTATGCGCCGCTATTCCACCACCTAACACATTATTTGTACACAATTTGAATATTTTAATGTCATATTTTATAATATCGAAATTAATTGGTGGTTGTCGAGTATAAAACATCATATACACTGAACGACTTTAAAAACGCAACAGGGAAATAAACTAAGATAACTGACATATTTCAATAGAAATTAAATTTTAATTTAATCTATTCTATTTAACCATATCTACAGCTGAATTGCTGAAAATTTCATTCAAATTGATCAACATTATACTTTTAAATTCAAAATATAACAGTACTACCCCCAAAAGCAAAAGTCACAATATCCACCATTAGCGGCAATGCACGCCGGACATCTCCTACGAAAATTGGGATATACCGGGTATTAGTTTTGTGACTTTTGCTTTTGGGGGTCGTACTGTTATGCTCTGAATTTAACAAGTTTATTGTTGATCAATTTGAATGAAATTTTCAGCAATAAATAATATTTTGCATTTACGAGTTATCGTACTAGTTGTATTATACTATCATATTTGTTCCACCCTAGAACCTGGTTTAGACCTCAGCAGCCTTTTTACCAGACCATCACAATGCAGAGTCCCTGCTGTCTTACCTTTTATGTGGTGTCGCATACTTTGCTTCAATATATCAATTTTTGTTGTTGCTTTTTTGTAGAACCTGGTTTAACCCCGCAGCGACATTTGTTGACACTGACCCATTACGTTGTCCGGCCTTAATTCCATTAAGCGATGGGAAAGCCTATATTAGCAGGATTTTATAACAGATATTTCGACGATAAAACACGTTTAGAAACATTTTTACTGAAGAAAATCAATAACCTGTTTAAAATTACCTAATAAATGTTTTAATTTTACAATATGCACACGTTTCAAGCCGAAATTGAGGTTTTATTTCTTACCCCAGCCAACCCCGTTTTTGCTTCTTAAAGAAGGGGTTGGATGGGGTATGAAAGTTAATACTAGGACCACGTAATGCATTCCAAGGCGCATACTTTGGTATATACATACGTTATTGTCAAAAAGGTAGATATAAAAACCGAACAGGAAATGCAGCATTTAAGGACAACAGTCAATCAAAAACATGCATATGCAAACACAATTAAAAGAATAATTAAAAGGCAAGGGATGTGACATCACAAACATAAAATGGTTGACAAAATGGCTATCGCCTTGTAACGGCCATTGTCAAAAAAGGCCGCTATGAGTTTAAACAAAGTTATAGGGTGCACAAAACCAAAACCTCACTTCTACTATATTTGTCATCCCAGTAAAAGGGGACAATTTAAATAAGGAAATTACCGCCATGCGATATCCTCTTACAGGCTAGGCAGTATTGAGTATTAATAAGCAATATAAATATAAAAAAGATGATCATGTATATATGAAGAAAAAATCCCTCGTATCCTATTGTCATCCCAATTACTCAATATCGGTATAACACAAAGATAATCGTGTATATATGAATATAAAAACAGAAGAAAAAAAATACATGACAGGAGAAATTTGGATATCGTCGAACACGGTAAATACAAAAACTATTTCTAGACGTGTAGAAAGCCGCAAAGCAAGTACTCAGTGATCTGACATAAGGCAGAGCAACACATAATAAATCGTTAAGGGCACGACAAGACCAGATTGAAGACAAACATCAAACGTTGTCGTCCTTTCAGGATGTATGTAGACGTCATTATAGGGTCTGTACTATGTACGGCCATCGAACAAACAAGGAGAAGAGCATAGTGGCGTAAAGTATAGCACTGTTAATGGGTCAACCACTAAACATGCAGTGTGTTGTAAAATGATAGCACGATAGCCTCTTTTGATAGATTAACTTGTTTGATAAAGATTAAGGATCTTACTAAGTCGGCAAATCACGCCATCATACAAGTCAGGTAGTGATAGTCCTTGTCGCTGAAGAGTTCTTAAATTACTTTTATATTTTAAAAGTAGTTCAGGGTTACCTATTTGTCAAATTTTGCAAAGGTTTATTGAAATGTATGGTATTGGTAGCAGTAGCTTTTTAATTATACAAATGTTACAAATGTAAGTCCTCAACTCGACTCGAATAGAAGCTCAGAAAGAGCGAATACGGTGAGAAACATAGACGCCATACGAAAGCCTCAAAGAACATCTCCGGCTAAGTGGTGGAGAATTAACAATGTCAAAATTGAACTAATCTCTCTTGTCATTTTCGATCGAGAGATGTAAATCAAGAAAAGAAGCAACATTATGAGAAATATTACCTTTGATGAATTTAAAATATTTTGTTAGACAGTATTAAATATAGTAGAAAAGAAAGGGTTGTAAATTTTCAATATATACTCTAGATTTCGAGAGGTTATTAAGGGCTTGGATGAAATCAGTTTGAGTATCTGGTTTAAGACTGAATATGAACTCTGTTTGATAGCAGTAGAAGAAAGAAATCTGCTACAAGAAAGTTGTATAATAATTATTGGGTATTGGATATAACAATTCTATAAACAGTTGTTCCACACTATTCTCCTCCATATATATGTTCTGTTTGTAATGCGGACCCAAAATCATTAACTGATTTATTCTGGCACTATGAAAGAGTGCAACAATGCTTGACTAGTGAAACGAAAAATGCACTCATTTAAATAATGTAATAGTAAACGAAAGTAAAACTATATTTAGAGATATTGTATTGGACAATACTCTAAACCATTTTTTCTGTTAGCCAAGAACTGTACTTATTTCACACCTGTATACATATAATCAATCTCTGTCTTTTTAGCCATGTGACAATCCCAGATTTCCACTATTGTACTCAAAACAGTAGCTTACGAGGGTCATTCAATAAGTTCTGTCACTAACGCGTTTTAACAATTATGTGCTCAATGTGAGTGTTGATGTTTGATACCAAATGAAAGAGAGTTTCAATACCATTCTACTGATGGTAAAAAGAATGCTGTATCTTGTGTGTGACGAAAGTTATGGAACATTTAATACACGTCACTTATACATACTGAGGCATTTCCGGCCTGAGTTTTTTTCAGGTATGTTAATTGTTACTTTTTTAAATGCCTGTTTCTCTTTAAGTACTTGTGGAAGACCTTTGAAATTTCTCATACATTACCAGTTATATCTGTGCATTACAAGATTCAGAATTTAAGCATGGTAGATGAAAAGGCATTGTCTTAGAAATTAACATTTTAAGCTAACGTGTAAAATTAATTTACTGATAAATGGACATTAAATGGAAGGGCAGTCTTCTGAAATAGCGTTTTTGGATGATCAATATTTTCACTAAACATTGTACAAAATTCTACAATAATTTGTTGAATATGAATTTTAAACACCGAAGGACTAGGATTTGTAAACAAATATGAAAACATATTAATACTATGAGAATAATTACAACATTTAAAAGATATTATAACATTTCCGTAAACAAAATGAAGAAAATCAGTGTTATTTCTGCTAAAATTAAAGGACATGCATTCACTCATATCTGGTTTGCAGCAAGACCTTTCCGAATTATCGACAATCATTTTCAGGGGTTATAGGCGAATAACAACAGATGGCGTACAAGAAAATTTAAAAGCATAGAATTATTCAAATACTTTTTACAACGTTTTGCAACAAGGTCATTTTTGGAGATGCCAGTATCCATAAGGTGTGGTAGGGGGAGATAATTCAGGGGTATAAATAACCGGAATGTTTTCGTTTTTGTTGTGGAATTTAAGAGAGCGAACCCAGTAGTACTATAAATACACTACTTTATCTCACTGTAATATCCAGTTTAAAGGATATATGCCTAGTGACAGAACTTTTTGAAGTACCCTCGTAAATACAAAACATCTGTATTATAATTAGTTTCATAGTGTACTCCATCTGGTATTTTATGTCCCAGAAATCTGTATTCAGAAATCTGTATAGAAATCTGTATTCAGAAATCTGTATTAAGTAGACGTGAATCAAACAATACCCCCTCAGTATTTGTACTATGTTTAGATAACTCTAACAGTTAAACTCAATGCGTCATTCATGATTTATCTCACAATTTCATTTTAAATAAAATTGAAACAGAACTGTTTTGATCATTTACATGCGTTTTTCAAATTATACTTTATACAGTTATATTCAACTTATAACGGAAAGTTGGAATTAAAAATGTTGAAAAAAAAATACAACGTTTGGTTAGGATTATAGAGGTGTGGAATAATGAGGTAATTTGACAGTGTTGAGTACAATACTGAATCCAATTCGTACCAAGCTACCAAGCAGATAGCTTGCTGGTACTCATCCAAATGTGCCTAACCCCTCATTACCTTCAGTTTTTATTGCATTTTTCGCCCTTTTTATTTGTTTGCTTCTTTAATAGCTAATTATTATTACGTGCGTAGGTGAGTAAGCCCAGGTACGCCCCTGCAAAAGAGTTCACTAGTGTACAACACTGTTAAATAACCACAAAGCAGTCTAAATCGGTATAAAACACTGACCTCTATTAACATAACACAGAAAACGCTAAACTCAAATTTAACGAGAACTAGCCAAACTGACCAAATCAGAAGAAAGGTTATTTCAAATCAATGGAAGTTATTTTTATTCTTGTTTTTGTACATACTAAAAGTAAATATAAAAGTCGAACAGGAAATGCAGTATTCAAGGACCAGCACGCATAGAAACGAACATCAATTTTATTGATGACTGAAAGGCAAAATATGACATCACAAACATAAAAGAGTTGACATTAGGGCTACAACCTTGGAACGGTCAGTGGCAAAAAGGGCCGCTGGGGATTCAAAACAGGTTATAGGTGCACCAAACCTCACTCTTACCCTATTGTCATCCCAATAACGGGACAGTATATTCAGACTGTTTAAAATATCCAAGTAGGGACACAGTCCGTTGTCTAAACTAGTTCTAGGGTATAACATTAGCTCCCATTGTCTAATCTTCACAAAAGCTCTAGTTGGATGTATAATATATATGCTAGCCGTAAATACAATCGAACCATAGTGAGACATAAAATCTGATGTTTTTTCATTGAGCGTATATATTAAAAAGTGGATCTTTTTATTCCTTTTTGTTTATATGATAAAAAGAGAATCTGTTTTTCGCTTTTTGTGTGCCAGTATATAATGAATGAATAAATGAATGAATGGTGTTTGACACATAAACAGGTCATATTGCGCGCAAAAACTGATGAAAGATGAAGAAATGAAGTAGTAATTAAAAATGAATGTAAATATATAATACAAATAAGGGATGATATGGTAGTAATATAAACTATATATGTAAATCAACAAATGCCCGTCAACAGGTATATAAACAAGTAAATACAATATATATAAGAACATTTTATAATGATTTATATAGTCTGATTTCTTTCAGGAAATCTAAAACAAGACTAAAATCTATTGTATCAAATAACTCTTTCATAGTATTAACATTGTAGTACTTTTGACGCATAGGATCAAAGTCTACACATACCAACAAGATGTGTTTGACCGTTAACAGTGTAAAGCATGGTATTCATTCTGGTAATTGCTCACATTGTAATACATATGAATGAGTATAACGTGTATGCCCTATCCTGCACCGGGCTAGGACAACTTCTTCTCGATGAATGAGTCTACTAGAAGAACGCCATTCTCCGAGTAACGGTTTAATTGAATGGAGTTTATTGTTAACTGACAAATCCCAAGCGACTTGCCAAGAGTTACGAATATATGGTGTTAATACAACTTTTAAAATCAGTATAAAGTAATTTGACATTATATATATGTAAACATAATGCTGCATTAGCAACACTATCAGGTCTATCATTACCACGTATTCCTATATGACTTGGAAGCCAGCAGAAAATAATAACATTATCAACTATAAGAGAATTGTAATTTTCTAAAAGTTGAAGCACAACTGGGTTATCATGTTTTATATTACCCAGGGCTTGAAGAGATTAAAGGGAATCAGAAAAGATTACAAAATGGTCATCATCAGAATTGCCTTAAGTTCAGCTGAAAAGATAGAGGCCTTGTCAGGCAGGCGGCTCTTTATGCTGTGTTTGTGAACAACATCTGCTGCAGCTACCTTATCTCCATCTTTAGAACCATCTGTGTATGTTGAAAGTTCATTAAATTTGCTTTGAAAGACCATAGGGTCTGTATTGGATTTGTTACTATTACAAAGATCAAAATTAATTGTTGGTGTTTCCAAAGTCCACGTTGGAATTTGTGGTACTTTGTATTTGGCAATCAAATATAGGTCGATTTCAGTGTTTCTTAATTTTGGTTTAATACGAAGACCAAATGGTCGAATGGCCTTCGGTTTTCGATCAAACAGAGGTTCATAACTAGGATTAAAAACAGTATCGAAAGTTGGGTTTGAAGGGTAAGAATTTAGTGGCATACCGAAGGGCTAATTTGTCCCGTCTATGAGACAGTGATGGTTCATTAGCTTCAACATATAGACTTTCAACTGGTGATGTACGAAAGGCACCTAAGGCGAGTCGCAATCCTTGATTATATATAGGATCGAGCATATGCAAGTATGACTTGCGAGTCGATCCATATACTACTGAGCCGTAGTCCAGCTTGGATCTGATAAGAGATCTATAAAGGTGTAAAAGTACTTTACGATCTGCTCCCCAATTAGTGTTTGCAACAACTTTAAGTAAATTAAGAGCTTTAAGGCACTTGGCCTTCAAGTATTTAAGGTGTGATATAAACGTTAATTTACGGACGAAAATAAGACCAAGGAATTGTGTCTCATCCACTACTTGTATTGGTGAACCATCCAGTGTTAGATGAGGGTCTTCATGATGTTTAAATAGTTGACAAAAGGGCATACAATTAGTTTTAGATTTAGAAATTTTAAAACCATTTTCATCCGACCAGGTCTGAAGTTTCAAGTCGTAAACATATAGAGAGCAATCCACACAATAATTGTTATATTAAAAAGGGTGACAGAGAGTATGCTGCCCTGTGGCACACCCATCTCCTCTTCATAAATGTCAGAGAGGGTTGAACCCATTCGGACAAGAAACTGTCTATCATCTAAGAAATTCTCTTTAAAATTTGGTAATCGGCCTCTAAGACCAAGGTCATAAAGATCATGATACCGTACTTCCATACAGTATCATAAGCTTTCTCCAAGTCAAAAACACAGCGACTAGATGTTCTTTCTTTACGAAAGCTTCCCTAATAAATGATTCAAATCGAATGAGATTGTCTGTTGTGCCTCGTTGGCGCCGTAATCCACTTTGATACTTTGTTAACAGTTGGTTGGATTCCAGGTACCAAACGAGTCTCTCATTAATCATTCTTCCATTGTTTTACATTTACAAGTCGTTAAAGCAATAGGGCTATAATTTAATGGGTCCGTATGGTCATTTCCAGGTTTGGGGACTTGAATAACGATTGCTTCCCGCCAAGAATCGGGGAAGTTTCCCGTCACCCACACCGTATTAAATATATCAAGGAGGGTATAGAGACAGGTTTCAGGTAGATGTTTTAATAATTGATAATGGATATCATCAGTACCAGCTGATGTAGTTTATGAAAATTCAAGAAATAGACGCCTGTTATCTAGATAACTATCATGCATCAGAGCATATGTTAGAGAGAAAAGAAAATGGGAAAACATATGATAATTGATGTTTAATAGTAGTATAGAAACTGAGGGTTCTGGGACAGTTTTCCCCTCGGGGTCTCCTCCATGAGATGGTAGATTTGCGTGTTACAGCATGAAAAACAAGCTAAAATCGCCGGAAAACTGATCGAAAACAACAATCAGTTACACGCCGTGGTGATGCTGTGTTGTTATGCCCCCCCCCCCCCCTCCCCCCCCCCCCCCCCCCCCACACACACACAAAAACAAATTAAAAACCTCCTTCTGAAAAGACTCCCCCAGAACCGTCAGTTTCTAAACTACTCGCAGGATAATTGACGGTATGACGTGTTACTAGCTATTTTCAAATCTAGTTCAAATATAAACAGGTGGACTCTTCCAGCCAAGCGGCTAACCAGATTTCAAAATAAGCGGCAAAAATGGGTTCAATGCAATCAAAGTCGGAAGGAACAGTGCAATCATCCTCGTTCGTGGCTACTGTTTATATGCTAGTGTATCTTGACCATTGTCTAATATGTACCTTTTATCATCATATGCAGACAAACTTTTTTTTATTGATTTCGTAGCTGTTCAGCTTGTGTTTGTTAGATCTGATAACTTTCATTTTATGGTGAGCTTCCGTTGCTGCGAATAACATATTTTTGTAGTTAGCATGTGTTATCTGTTTTTGATACCTTTGCATTTTTTCGTTTCAGTTTTATAAGCCAAAATGTAAGAGTATGATTTGCTCCTCAATCCAACAAACTCTACGATTATTGCGCCACAAGCTTTGTCTTTCATTTTACCAATTACCTTTTTGTTATTATCAAAATAAAATTTACTTTTCGGATCATAATGTCTTTGTAAAGATCCGCATACACATCTTTTGTTCTAAATTCATAACATAGTGAATCTGTGTCAGTAAACAATAGCTTGGCTTTTTCATTGTATTTGTTTTTAGTGTAATTGTAGTGGTAATCATACATTAAGTATTTTGACAAGTCTATAATGCACATACCGACATAACAGGGGCGATTTAAGACAAGTCTAGAATACACATACCGACATAACAGGGGCGATTTAAGACCAGTCGTTCTTTTATCCTACTGATAGTATATAAGTTTTCGCTAAACATTTTAAAAGAAATAAATGATGTTTTTTTATCGGTAAACCTGTCTTCACCACCCTTTCTGTTGTTTTTTGTCTCTTTCATTGTATTTTCAAGTCCTTGTTTGCAGTACAGTGCGGACCTACGATGCCATTGCGTTCGGACGCTGTGGTTTTCTATAGGACCCTATATCTCATGTTTGCTGCATATTTCAAAAGGACTTCCTCGTCATGTAACTGTTAGCTTAACAATAATTATTTTTCTCAAGTTTTCCATGGTTTAACCAAAAACTGAATTATTCATAAGCTTGAAGAAATCGTTTTCGAAAGATGTTTTCCTACTGTTCTCTTTGCAGTATTAAAGTCGATATACGCTTTCAACCATTGCGACTCCTCAAACTGGAGTATCCTATGTATTTTTTAACTTTTAATCCCAACATTTCGTAGTTTTAAATTTCTATAGTGTGTAACATATTTTTCCTTATACTTCAATGTTGTGACAAGTTTCTTTGTTTTATTTGATCCCAAATCAAACTGCTTTTTCAAGTTCTTGCAGCAGTCCGATAACCACTCATCTTTTATATTTATATAAACTTTCTGGAGCAAGAGGATAATCATTATGCAAGTCATACAACTCTTCAGGATATTCGAGATCACACTCAATAATATAATTTGATTTTCCTTTCTCGAATTTGTCAACCCATTTGAAGTTACCAGTTGGCAATGGTTGCCACATAGCCCACCCATACAAGTTATTAGCGTCAATATACATTATATATTTACTTTCCATAGTGCTGTCGTAGTTTTCCATATATTTATTGTTAGCTTTCGAATATCTGGTCGCAATGTAACTTACGCCACCCCTTAGTCCTTTTTCTATGAACAAGTATTGATCGATATCGGTAATTAAAGCACGTTTAATTCCAGTAATTTTCAAACATGCATCCCAAGCCAGTCCAGGACTGCTGAAGTAATGGCAAGGATCTAATTTGTAGTACTCAAAGCACATTTTTCTGAAATTTTCGAAAACATCAGCCAGCAGCAAAAAATCGTTTTTCAAATACAGATCATGATATTCTCCATGTTTTTAATCTTAAATGTCTTCCATGTTTTTCTAGCATGTTCATAATTTGCATCTGAGATGCACTCATCATTTAATTGAGAATAACAGCTTTCTTTATCAGGCAGTTGTTTTTCTTTGAAGCGTTCCGTATAATCATATGGGTAAATCTCTTTTCTTTTTATTAGTTCCGACTTGTCACCAGAGTATTCTTGTGACATATACTCAAACGATGGAATGTGTTTCACCGAGTTATCGAGTGACCTGTGACATCAACTGGAAACTATCTATAAACACTAAATTTGGCCCTAACATGACAGCCATATATATATACCCTTCCGTGTTATTTGGTATGACATTTATTGTTTTTTTAACTTTCCGATGTGTTGCATTATGAAGTGAGAATCATAACCTCCCAAATTGTGGAATACAACTGGTATTTTTTAGTTAACCTAAAACTAAGATTACATGTATCAAGCACTTCCTCTAAACTTTCCAGTTATATGACAATGATCTATAACTGCTCTATCACATGCCATGTAGCGTTTATCACAAATATGACATTTTCAACTGCTCTGATTTTTTTTCCTTCTTCTACTGTCATCGTCAAAATCTTCCTTAAAACACGTATTCGCAGTTTTTTTACAATATTTTTCTTCTTCTATCATTTTTTTCTAAAAACTTTTAAACAGTGTTTGTGTTACACTTGGTTTGGAATATTTATCATCATAGCAACAAACAACCTTGTACCCATATCCACAATCAGCATGTTGTTGGTATGCATCCTGTATACGAGTTTTCTGGATTATTTGAAGACAGATAAAAATATCGGACAGGGAAAGCAGCATTCAAGGACGACAGTCAACCACAAAACACAAAAACAAACACGCAAACAGACAAACGAGAAGGCAAAGTAATAAAAAATGCAAGCGACATCACAAACACAAAAAGGGTTGACAATAGGTCTACCGCCTTGGAACGGTCAGTGGCAACAAAGGCCACTGGGGGTTTAAACCGGTTCTAGGGTGCAGCAAACCTCACACTTACCCTACTTCATTCCATTAAATCAGGACAGTGTAAAAAAGAAATCCCGCCACGATCTAATCTCTAACCAACAAGGCAGCATCAATAGGCAATATAAGTAAAATACAAATATGCTCCTGTTAATATATAACAAAAACACAACAGCCTAGAAAGCCACAATGAAGGTACTCAATGACTTGGCAGTTGAAGATTTTTTTCTGTTATTCTGTTATTTTCTGTTATTGCTTCAAAGTCAGCAATATAACAAACGGAACATCATAGTTGTTAAAGTAAACCTTTTCACTTTCATTTTGCATTTTTATTGCCTGTTTGCCATTAAGTGAAAGGCAGTCAGGTTTAAGGTTTTCCAAGACTTTTTCTAATGTAAAGCATTGTAGGCATGTTTTACAGAACCATTTTTTATTTGAATGTAATGTCTGATCAAACATTAACCGATTAAAATCCTTTATCCACACATAATGATTTTTTTCTTGTTCAGTAATCAAAAGCTTCCTCAGATTTATTTTTTTTGATAAAAATAAAGGGTACACTTCATTATCCCCATATCCAAATATATTAAAACAGATATTATTTTGTTTTTCTATTTTTGGAATTTGCTTTATGGTAACAGGAAATGTAAATCCCTTGTAATCAAGATCACCAATATGCTTTTTGCACTTTGTTATTCTTTCTGGATGTATTGCAGCAGGAAATGTGTATGCCAGATGGCACCACCTAAAGCATTCATTACTTTTTCATTTTTTATATTTATTAGACCTTTTTTTAGATAAAAACGTTCTTTTGGCAACTCTAAATAAGAGCTACCTCTCAAAGGCTTATATTTCACCCTGTTTACATAATGCATATCTACTGATTCATTTACCCAGCCACTTCCCTCAAAAAGCCAGCTCCATATTCTGCCCATAATCGCATTAGTTGCTGTGTCTAAAGCATTTTTAATCTCGTTTTCATCTAAGATTATTGTTGCCAGGGATGCAAAGTAAGCTGTTTTGTATGTAGTTGTGAAAGCTGCATCTTTGTTTCCATTCGATTTAGCGAAAGTCATTTTCAAAGTAACACTCAATTTAAAACCACCCGTTCTTTTTAATTCCATCTTGAGGAATTCTGTGACTGTTTTTCGCGTCCGACGAAGCTGAACAAATGTATCTAATCTATCTACAATACTCACAGAGAAAACCTTACTATATCGTTTTGGGGATTTTTCAGTTTCTTTCACACTCATTATATACTATTTTCTTTAAGCCCAAATTAATCATTTTAATTATTTTAAACCGTATAAAAAATACTATCAATATCCTCTTTTAATAACTTACCGTAGTAATAAATGAAAATAGCTATAGTTATGGGACCGTTAATCGCCCCCTGTGATCATTTTATCGCACAATCTGTTTAATCTTTTTACATTCTGTTTTTCATTTTCCATTGGAGTTTCATCTTTGGAGCCTCAGTTATAATCTTTTCAGACAAATCCCGAAAGTTTATGAACAGTAATAGTTCTCTATCGATTCTTCTCTTGTTTGCAAAATCAACTAATAAAGCTTGTTTCTCAAAATCTCTGCTAAGACTTTCTATTTTTTTCACGTGTTCCATATAATATTATATAGTAATTTATATTTTAAGTCCAAATTTAATTAATAATAATAATAATAATATATTATAATGAGTTGTTAATATTGTAAGAACGTATTGAATGTTTCTGATCCTTTTGAAATGTGTATAGATTGTTTTTTATTTTATATAGTCGATAAAAATACGCATTGCAAACATTGTGTTGGGTACAGACTTTGTTATAATTGTACATATGCATGAGCAAATTGTAATAGTACTTGCAAGGCTTTTTATGGGGAACGTATTTGTTTCGAATGTGGCACCCACAACGGATATGATCTCGTTGCAGATTACCGGAGCGTTCGCAAGAAGAGCGTTATCATAGAAGATATCATCTAGCAAAACTCATGGAGAAGTATAATTTATCTCCCGCGAATAAGCAGAGATGCGAGGTTTGTTTTACAAAATTGTAAAAGTTTTAGACAAGATAGGAGACCGGAAAAGAACAAATAAATTTAATAACATTTTTCTGAAGATATTTAAGATATTAGAAATAAAAAAAGAAACAAAGTCAATTAAAACAAAAGCCACTAGAGACAAGTAAGATGCTATATGGAAACAGGTTGAAAATGAACTGGTTACTTTTAGTAACCATTCAACTTGGACGGATGCTCCTACTAGTTAAACGGCTAGTAGCAGTAAGGAGCATCTGTACTAGATAAATGGTTAGTAACCATTCAACTTGGCCTTGAGCATCCCTACGTGCCGCTCAATGTACCTTTTCCAAAAGTTCAGTAAAACTATCATTCTGCTGGATTTGGAATATTTTAGCAAAACATAATGTGATTCCCTCTTCGTCTGGCCTATTAGCTGTTTGTGCATATGAAAGAAGTTGTTTAAAACTTCTTTGATGTGACTTTAACAAAATCTTTTTCTTTGCTAGTCTGGTTTTATTCATTATGATAGCTATTATTGAAGAAACTGCCCCAACGACATCTATGCAAACAGGAATTGCTGGTACCAATGCCAATGCGGCAGCACAACCAATTATTCCACATGTAATCTGTAACCCTGTGTTAATCCTACCGCATAATTTATAACTAAGTCTGTATGCTGCCGCTTGCCGAGTTAAGTAACTAATTAATTCTTCCTTGCTTTTAATTTCTTTTATTATAATAATAATTAGATTAATTAAAATATTTAGAAAACAACTTTCTCATATTTTCCAGCTGATATATTACTACTTTTTAATAACTCGTCGATTATGCTAATACCTTTATTTATTAACTGTGGACTATTATTTCCTGATTCGTTACTTCCACATACTAACTCAAGATCATTAACCAAATCTTAAGGACTATTGTAATAATCAGCGCAACTTCCGAAAATCTTTTTGAACTTCGAGGAACCTTTATGAATTGGCAAACTAAGATAATTCTGTCAGTTTTTTGAAAGCATTTTGCGACGGCCTCGAGTATGTTTTTCAAATCAATTTGTAACATAGTATAGTGGCCATCTTTGCTGACTTTATAGGAATGTCTTTTTTGTTGTATTCCTTCGACCGAATAGACTTCACTATGCATAATCATTGCATCAATTCTTTCTCTATAATGTTTCAAGGCTTTTGTGTCTTTCCTTCTGTTTTCTCTATTCCGATTATATATTTCTTTTCTGGTTGCATCCTTTTTAGTTCGAATTTGGTTAGAAAGAGCAGCCTCATCACGGCCAAGTTGATGGATATGTTCATTAATAGGTTTAATTATGTCTCCAATATTTAAGTTATCTCTAACCACCTTTGACGGTAAGGGTAAATCATATGAAACTACCACTGTGCATCTGGATCAATCTTAATTACCGGTTCGGCATGCTTTATTGTTTTACGAGGCACTTCAGCAAATAAGTGAGGTATTCCCTGATACGCTTCTCTTGCTTGTACTTCCTCGCCTATAGCTCTAGGAAGAGTGGCTTATTGTTGGCTTATTTCTTGAAGAGTAGCTAACTGCTTAGTTAACTGTTAAGACTTTATTTCACTAGATACCAGTTTAAATATTTCTTTGTAAAATTCACGACTAGCTCCTTTTTCTGAATAACTTTATTTTCGTATTCTTTAATAAGATTACTCGATGATTTAATTTTATCTGCTAATTCTTTTCACTTTAACGAAGACATATAAACTATAGGGTTAGATAAAATAAGATAAGTTTCTTATTCGGCAATATTTGATAAGGCTAGTACTCTTTGTTTTTCCGCGCGTGCTATTTTGGCCCTAAGCCTTCTGTTCTTGTTTTGTTGGCTAGTTGCTTTCTCAAACCATTTAATTCTCCCTGTGTTGCAATGAGATAAATTGGATGGCTTGCTTGTTAGTTCCTGTTATGCTTCCCGGCTTTTTTGCTCTAGGCGTAAAAGGTCTTTTGTTTTTTGAACATCCTTGACTACTTTAACCAAACCATGATATCTAAATTGATTAGCCATGAAACATTCTGCTTCTGTTACGAGTTTTTTTCCAGATGGGGTTGTTTTTATTTCGCAAATAACTTTAGACATTATACTAGTAGGTTAGACAATATTGATATTATCTAAGTATTATTATAATGAAAATTCCAAACCATGATATCAAGGCAGAAAACGTAATTTCAAGCTGACATGGAACTTCATGTTGTTTTAGGATGCTTATATCTGGTAATTCTGGATCCGGTAACTAAAGACAAATACATTAGTTCACATGTTGTTAAAACCTTTAGTTTATTACGACAATATTTAATTGTTTGCTTAAAACTTGGAACAGTCAAAGTACAAGGTCTTATCACAAAAACTCGAAAAGATAGCAAAAAAGAGTAAAATTCCAGTCGAAGACATATTAGAATGCTCATATAATCAAGTTATCCCTGTGAATGATTTAGAAGATAGCTATTTTTGATGATTATGTTTGCGCGCGTAACCAAAAGGATATTATCAATTATTTTATCCAGGGAAGGCATAGAAATTGTTGCGTGATTTACTTGTCACAATCTTATTACAAAACTCCCAAAGACATTCGTTTAAACTGTTCTCATTATATTTTCTTTGCAACTCCAGTTAATCGTGAGCTGGGCATGCTTTCCAGCGAACAATGTGTTAGCAACGATCAGTATAAACAGGTAACTGACAAACAGTATGATTTTCTGTATCTGGATCGCTCCAGGAAGTTAGTGAAGCGTAATTTCACCGGTGAAATTTAATATAATATGTATTATAATGGGACTTTTTAATGATCTTTGAAGCGAGGAAACTAGTTCAGGCGGTGCTAATATTACACATTTTGGTATTGCTGTCTGAGTATGTAAAACAGAAACATCTGGTTAATTATCTTCACAAGGGTAAAGACCAGGGAAACGTTTTAAGAAGTGATCTTAACATAGATACAAATAGAATTATCAATGTTGGCAATCCAGCAAATGCAGATGATGTAGCAACAAAAGCATATACCTTAAGACGAATAAGAAAGATTATAGGCGGTTTAATATTAATAAAATTCCAGATATGATGAAAAATTTGACAACAGGTGTCGGTGACAAAATAAGTCTGATACAAAAGCAATTACAGACAAACCGTGAGAAAATGATTGAAATTCAAAACGGTTTAAAAGACGAAATAAAACTTTTGGGTGATGCTTTGAAAGAGTAAGAAAAAAAAGAAGATGGATTGGAAGATAGCGATCTCTATAAAAAGTTAGGCGAGAAAATACAAGTTGGTGTTGAAAGTATTAATGAGCGAATGAAAGAAATTAAAAAAAACAAATGGTTGACAACAATAAACTAGAAACTGCTATTGCTGGTGCTTCAAAACAAATGAGAACTGCTTTTGCTACCGAAATAACTCAAATTAAAATATTAATGAGCAGATAAACACTAACGTTGACAATGTCAACAAAGAGTTTGAAGACATCAAACAGAAAATGGTTGACGGCAAGTTGCTGGAGACTACTTTGAACAAAATGGTTGACAAAAATGAACTCTTAACTGCTATTGCTGGTGTTTTAAGACAAATGAGAGTAATCCAGAATGAAAGTTGCAGAGCTTTTGATGGCGAAATAACTCTTCTTAAAAAGCATAATCAAGGGTCTGATAGTCGCCACACAGCACTTCTTGGGATAATTGATGAGTTGAAAGTAAAAGTAGACTATGCAAGTCGGATTACAATGTTTGAAGCAGCAATAGACGAAATAAGCATTATGCAAGATAACGTTGGTTATGCATCGTATCCAACACAAAAATACACTTGAAAGAACCATTTGTGAGAATTTTTTTAGAAGCGTTTACCCCCGTAACCAATCCATTTATAAATACTGAAGAATATTTTGCCCCCGTCAGTGCTGGACTCTACATTAGGAAATCCGGACGATATATATTTGAAATAAATTTTACTTATACAGGAGGGGACCTAATACGTTTTTATCTTAAAAATGCAGAGCAGAATAAGTTATTATATCCAAAACTAGAAAATGACAAACGAACACTAAAAGAAAAACATTTGATGTATTTCTCACAGAAAGAAAAACATTATTTTTCGGATCATTCATAAAAGATGAAACTACTCAATTTTTTAATTTTGAAAAATCAAGTTTTAAAATGTTTTATATAGATTGTTAATTGTATCTAACCCATATAAAATGGAACAAAAAATTGTATTATCATCAGAAAGAGCTACATTAGCACACCAAGTAACTTTACAACTGTATATGACAGACCATTGATATATAATTTTTTAATTTCGATCACCAAATTAATGGTAATCCATTTATTCACCCCGTAATAGGTCTGTGAGGGTCGGGGTGGGCCACCCCTTAACAAACCGCACAGATATAGATGTAATATGCATAATATTTATTATATATGAACAGTTTTCAAAATATTTAGAAGGAAAAAAAAGCATATCTTGATTAGAAACTAAATAAATGGAGTTTTTTTATATTTCTTTACAATATTCAAAAGAATATTTAAAATACAATTTTGATAGAAGGGGCTCTCTTCAATCTGAGGGTCAGGGTCTTTCAAACAAAAAAATTGTATTTACAAATACACCAGACTGCTGTGTGTCCCTATTTACAAAATTTTCAAAATATTTATTTTGTTACTTTAATACGCCTTCATTGATAATTGTAAAGAAATATTTGTGTTTTTTTCAAAACCCAGCATATATATCTTGTATAAAGAATTGTTTAACGTAGATAGATACAATGCTTACATAATCAACTATGAGTGTTTCAGTGTTTATACAAGATCCACATACCATCTCTGCTGAGTTTTCCAACAGTTGACTGTGAAACAAAAATGGTGTTATCCACTAAACATATAAAGAAAAGACAAGATATTTCTATGGAGGTGTGACTCTTCCATATTCAGTGGGAACAGCGGAGAACATAACAGTTATTACACATTTCATGGGATTTTTCCTTTGTCAAAAAAGACAAAACAAAAAACAAGAAGAAGGAACAAGATAGATGAAACAAGATAGATGTGTTGCACAGTGTAACTTAACATTTAAAACAAAACTAATTATTAAGTAGGGATTTATAAGTCAACCAAGGTTTTTCGAATTTATCAAATGTAAAACTTTTAATTGCGTTTATTTTTTCAGTTTGATATTTGATTTGATTTGTGGTTTGAAATTTCCGAACAATGGTAATCTTCCGTCTAACTTACATTTATATATGAAATATTTTGCATGTAAAACTAGTTTATTTAGAACATTGTCATAGTCACTAGACCCAAAAATTATATCTTTTGTAGTCCAATCCGGTTGGATTATTATATTATTATCATTGCAAGTAATCTTAAAAATATTCCAAAAAGTTTTGGTATATTTACATTCCCAAAATAAATGTGTAATGGTTTCTGGAGACTCTGTGCAAAAGCTACAGGAGTTATCGTTTTTATCTTCATTTTTGTCAAAAGGATGTTTGTAGCAGTAATTCTGTGGTTTATTTGTTCTTGAAACCATTGTAATCGAGTATCTTTTGTACATTTAAAAGGTATTTGAATAAGTCATTCCAATCTCTGTCTATATTTATACCATATTGTCCCCATTTGGCTATAGATGTTGGATGTACATTTGATTTAATAAGTATATCATAAATGGGAGACAGCCTTTCGGTGCTCTTGTTATTAGGGACACTATTGATGGGCAAATTGGATTTTCTAACTTGATAGCAAGATGAGCAAAATTTTGTTTCTGAAGGTTGCCCCTTATTGCTGCAGTCATTCCTTCATATTCTAAAAAATGTGAATGTTCAGCAAACGTTTCGATAAATAGGGTAAAAGAGAGAAGATTACCATTGTTATCCATTATATCATTAATAAATAAAATACCTTTATCATACCATCTTTTATAAAAAAAAAACACTTGATCTTCCAATCTTAATGTTATTATTGTACCATAACGGTTGTTTTAAGAACTCTTTCCATGACAATAGGTTTTTAACATCCAATAGGATGTTAAGACGTGTAAACATCCTTCCAGAAGGGATTGCATATTTTTGCAAGTTATTTTTTACTTTTACATAGTCGTTACCGAAAAATAGCATATTGATGGTGAATGGGTACATATGTTTATGGATTTCTATACATTTTTTATTCCCAATCAAAAGTCTTCTTATCTACGTTAATTTCAGAGAATATATTAACTGTTTAATATTGATCATTCTAAGTCCACCACAATCATAATCCTGAGTTACAACAGATCTCTTTATTTTGTCTGGGTGATAATTCCAGAGGAAATTAAAACACATATTTTGCAACAGTGTGACCTGGTCTTCAGGTGGATTAGGTAATGATGAAATTAAATGATTTAACTTTGGTAAAGCTAAGCTTTTTATAACAGTGATTTTTCCAAAGGGTGTGAGTATTCTTTTTGACCAGGACAGTAATAATGATTTAATTTCGTTTAGTTTTTTGTCATAATTTAATGCAACCACACTCCTCAAATGTGTTGACATAATAATTCCTAGGATCACAAATTCCCCCTGATCCCAATTAAGGTCCGTGTCTGTGCATAATTTTACATCAGAACCTTTATTTTTCCCAAACCATATAACTCTGGTTTTATCAACATTAACATTAAGACCTGAAATATCTCCATAGAATTTTAAAACCATTAGAGCAGTTTTAAGGGATTTTTCGGTGCCGTCTAATATAAGGGTGGTATCGTCGGCATATTGAGAAATTACATATTCAGTATCTCCTACTTTAACTCCTTTAATATCTTTATTTGTCCTGACCAGTACAGCCAAAATTTCGACACACAGAATAAAAATGTTTGGGGAGAGTGGATCTCCCTGTCGGCAGCCTCGGTGAATAAAAAACCACTCCGATAGATGGCCATTAACTAAAATACAAGATTTAATATTTGTGTAAAATATTTTTATCCATCTTTTAATATCTTGTCCAAACTGAATTATTTTTAAAACCTCATCAATAAAAGACCAGGAGAGGGTATCAAAAGCCTTTTCAAAGTCTGAAATAAGTAATAATCCTGGTATATCATTTTTCTCAGTGTAATAGAACAAATCATAAATGGAACGTGTACTTTCACCTATACATCTCCCCGCCAAAAAGCCAGTCTGATCATCATGTATAAGCAAAGGTAATACTTGTTTTAAACGTTGTGCAATGCACACTATGATAATTTATAAGAACAATTTAATAATGATATTGGTCTCCAGTTTTTTAAATAATCTTAATTTGTCTTTGGTATACATGTTATAATGCCCTCCTTTTGAGTGACTGATAATTCACCTTTCAATAAACTATGGTTAATAGATCTCAAGAGGAAAATTCCTATATCTATCCAGAAAAACTTATAAAATTCCATGGTATAACCACTCGAGCCGGGGCTCTTAAGATTTTTTGCCTTTTTTAAACAAAATAATAGTTCATGTAATTCTATTGGACCTTCTAAATTTTGTTGTTGCTCTCTAGTTAGGTTGGGTATAGGAACATCTTTAAACAATTCATTTAAATTTATATTTTTTACTGGTTTGTGTGAATACAAGGAGTGATAAAAGTTTTTAGTTTCTTTTAAAATAGAATCTTGATTTTTTTAAAATACTTCCGTCATTTGAAATGAGGGAAGGTATACATTGACTTACAAAATTCCTGTTTTCTAAATTACAAAAATATTTAGTTACTTTCTCCCCTTCATCTAACCATTTGGCTTTTGACCTTATCTAAAGTCCATCCAACTTTTTTTGTCTCAATTCAAACAAACGTTTCCTTTTACTTTCTAAGCTTATTAAATCAATATCTAATTGTTTTTCCAATATCTCTATTTCTCGTAATAGTTTTGCTTCAGTTTTATCAACTTGTTATTTAAGAAATGACGAGTAGGATATTGTTTTTCCTCTAATCTCCATTAATAATGTTTCAAGAACGAGTTGGTCATCAATGTCCAATATTAAATCTTGACAAGGAATGTCTTTAATTTGTAAATTTGTATTTTGATTCTGTGCTGCATATTGATTTTTTGTATTTTCGATCAGTTTTTTAATTTCCTCTACATAAGTAGTTTCTTTAAGCAGCGAGTTGTTAAATTTCCAGTAAGATCTCCCCTTTATAAACTTTCCAAATACAAATGATATAGTTATTATTGAATGGTCGGTTCGATACCCAGGTAAAATGGTACTATCTTCAATGTCGGTAAATAAATGTTCAGATATTAAAAAAAAATCTAGTCAGGCATTTTATTTGTAATTGGACGTCTCCATGTGAACCCCTTTTTATCAAAATTTAATTCTCTCCAGCAGTCAATCAAGCTACAGTCATCGATAATGGTTTAACACTTTCTCTAGCTTTTGGATTATTTATATTTGAGGATGTAAGACCAGATTTAAATCTCCTGCTAGAACAGTTTCATTTCCATATCTATCAATATTTTTTTTAATGTCCATATAGAAATCTGGTGTATCTTTATTTGGACCATAAATATTTATTAAAGTCATCCTTTTCCCATTAATCGTAACATCTAAAATAAGCTTATTACCATCTGTATCCCCTTCTTGTTTATGTAATTTGTATTCAAAACTGTTATTAAATAAAATTGCAACCCCTCTAGATTGACTATTAAAATTATTAAAGAAACATTTATATCCCCATTCTGCAAGTATATAATTTTCATGTTTATTTACAAAATGTGTGTCCTGTAAGAAATATACTGAGAAGGACTTTTCTTTTAAAAAATGGAAGACATCTTTACATTTGTTTCTATCACCGAGGCCTTGGACATTCATGGACATAAATGTTACCTTTTCAGACATAATTTAAGAAGTTCTTTTGCCCATTGCTTGCTGTCTGGTCGGACCACAAAAATTCTGTGCAACACATTGATTGAGAAAATAAAACACAAAAACAATCTGAAAAATAATAAAACTTTGTTCCCTATGTCCCTGTCCCACTGAAGTATCAGAAAAAACAATGAAATAAATGCAAAAAGGAAAAATGATAAAGATCTATATACAATGAAAAAAGGCAGTTATCCATCAAACATCAGAAATCATCTTTTTTAATTTAAATACTTAAATCTACAATATGTACAAGTAAAAGAACAAAGGGACAATATACAGATTCTTAAATTCTCTCATTCTGAAAAAAATGAAATTAAGACTTATACAGTTATTTTTAAGTACCTTTATCGTGTAATTATCAAAAGGAATGCTAGTATGACAACACTTAATCACTAGGTGACTCATGTATGTGTTGTAACAAGGTTGCATTAATGCGACATGAGACTCAATACATAGTAATACATATATATTTATGGTAAAACAATCCAAATATTATTATTTATTTTTTTAGGTATCATTATGATAGAACAGCTGTCATGAAACTGATGCCTTACATTTTAAATAGCAAACCACTCCTAATAGAAATTGTTATAACCACTTTTGGCACAAAGTCGAAAAACTTTTTAATCCATACAATACTGCATGCCTGTAAAAAAAATATTTATACACCATCATGATTGACTAGAACTCATACAATATATCATATATCACAAACTTTTTTTTTTAATGGGTAACCGATATACACAGCATGCCATCCTACTAGTAATTTCATTGTTGGCATGCGTTCACTCACACATACATAAACAAATATTAACATATCCACATATATATGTGTATATACCCATATACATACACATATACATGTACATGCATACAATACATACAATACATACACAATGCACAGTCATATATATATATATACCTTATACATAACCACCTTTTTTTCCTATCAAACTTTTACATTCAAAATCGAACACAAAATTGTATGCATTGTACATCCCATGCACACAGCTGCAACCATATTTGCCAACAGAAGCAGTGTTAAAGGCAGTACACATCATGCTGGCATATTTAGTTATTTTATTCGATAGAAAAAAAAAAGATGGTCATAGGTGCTATATATATATATAGCGGTATCAGTTGCACATTCATGTGCAAGCTTGTATGATTATGAGGAAAAGGTCAAGGTCGCTCACGGAGCCAGGCGCAGACCATTGATATTAGTCAAAAACAAACAATATGTGATTGGGATTGATAAGATTAATTCTATGACTTACTCATGGTACAATATTAGCGATGATTTTAATAATAAAACAATGGAAAATATTATTTTCCAAAATGGGGATTACAGTTATGCTGATATCGATAATTATATAAAAGATTGGATCAAAAGTATTTAGTGAGTCTGTAAAAACAGCAGGCAAGAAAGCAATAGATATTGCTGGAAAACAAATCGTAGAGGAGTGGTTCTAAAAACCGTGGAGATGAAGTAGGAAAGATGACTGCTGATAAATTAGTTTCGGTTATTAAACCTAAACCAAAAGGTGAGATAATTTTAAAAGAACTTACAAAAGCTTCTGCAAAAGACGTGGGTGATATTAACATTGAAGAAGATGTAAATGCAAAAAAAAATAGATTACTATCTGGAATGGGAAATAATAATATCAATACAAGAATTAAACGATTAATTAATTAAAACATAATCTAATTACCATACATAGATGTTTCGAAGTGATAAATATAATACTAGATATGAACATGTACCTATTCAATCAGATACTCTCATAACAAGACCAGGAAATTATACAAGATCAATGAAAAATGGCTACCAATTTATATTTAATGACAGAAGTTCTTACTTTGATTGGCATAATGCGTATTTTGAAATCAGTTTTCAAGTAAACAAGCTAGCTGATAACGCTGCTTTCGCAGCCGATGATGAAATTGCTTTAGTTAACATCAGCTTCATTAATTGATCAAATACAAGTAAAACAAAACGGAAAAAGCTTATGATGGAAATAATCTTCCTAGATTTGTTAACGTTAAAAGTACTTGAAATGTTTGACGGTTATGCAAAAACAACGGGAATAAATTAATTCTTTTATTTAGACACCACAGCTGCATCAGAATCTCGAAGGGATCAACCTACTTTTAATTTAGGATTTGCAGCCCGCCATCTTGCAACCATAACTAATCAAATAGTTAACTAACTATAATTCCACAAAACAAATATTCCTTCTTTGAAGGTTTAGAAACAAACATGCTACCTCCAAGTCAAATGCAAATTGACTTGCAACTGACAGCTGATGATGTGCTAATTTTCAAAGCTCATGCTCTTGCCGGTTCCGATAATAATGGCCGGATATTTATTAATAAATTAGTTTTGTGGATACCTAAAATGATATTTAACTCAGATGGTTTAGCTTATGTTATGTCAAAGCACATGGCATCAACAAGATGGACTTATCTTCGTGAAATGATACAAGAAAGCGAAAGTACTCAAGCAACCGAATCCGTATTTAGAATAACTTCTGGTGTTAAACATCCAAAATATGTGTTTGTGTATTTGCAAAGGACAGACAAGATTTTTAATCAAGAGCGAAATCCTCATCTTTTAGATACGTTTAAGCTTAATGCTGCTGTTGCAAATTGCTATTTACAATCAGCTAGACTGGAAGTCGGAAACGGTGTATATTATCCAGAAACTGAATACAGTTATGATAATATTATACGAATATTTAGAGATGTTATTAACTATTCTTACAAACAAAATGGTAAAAACACAGGTACTTTACTAAATGCGCTTAATTTTAAAAAAATATTTTAGAATGATATATTTCAATTTAAGTTACAAGGGCGATGAAGTCAAAGTTGATCCAAAACAACTAAATTTAAGATATAAATTAAATGCCCTTCCTACCGATAGATATAACGTGTATGCCTTGGTCTTGTATGAGGAAGATGTCGTTATTGATACTGTTGGAAATAAATTGGTTGTAGTCTAAGCTAAAGCTTATCCTACAGCCTATCGGCTGTAGTTTAATATAACTTATAATATATATGACTTACATAAATTATTCGACAGATTTGACAGAGGGGCAAAAGAGAAGTTTAGTAAAAGCATATGAAAACAAAAGTGAATTAACGCTCAGGCTAAAGAATAATCAACTAACTGGAGATTTTCCTTTGCTGCTGACAGCTACTCAGATTAACAACATTAACAAGGCTATGGAAGACCATATAGAAGTATCCCATTCGTAAAAAATCCCATTCGTTAGAAAAAGTTAATTTTCAAAAACGAGCCTATCTCTAACTTAGACATAATAAAGTTGGTTAAGCATTTTGGTATACAGAAATTCAGGGGAGTGTTTAGCAAGAACAAATTACCAACAAAACAAAATAAACAAGAATGTGGTATTATTAATCTTGATGATTTTACCGGACCTGGTACACACTGGACTTGCTAATACATTAATTATTATTTTGATCCGTTTGGCGTAAGTCCACCAAAAAATGTTTTAACTAGCATACCCAACATAAAATACAACACAGTTCAGTACCAAGATAAAACAAGTGCCTCATGTGGATATTTCTGTTTATTCTTCATTAGCAAGAAGAATAAAAATATCGGACAGGGAAAGCAGCATTCAAGGACGACAGGCAACCACACAACACAAAAACAAACACGCAAACAGACAAACGAAAAGGCACAAGTAATGAAAAATGCAAACGACATCACAAACACAAAGGGGTTGCAAGAAGGAAATAGCATGTACAATATTCTTTATAAAATACTAAAACCTTACAAACCCATAGAAAATGAAAACATTATAAAATCATATTTTATCTAATTATATTTATGTATGAGTTACTGCGTTAAAGAAAAGACGATTATTGAAAAGGTCAATACTCAGTATATTCTAGCAAAAAATAGTAGAAGAATGTTAAAAGCAACATGCGCTTCTTGTGGTAGTACTAAAACACAATGTGTTAAAAGTACACTTGGTGGAAGTATTGATATTCATAAAGCTTTACTCCCTTTGTTGCCTAAAAAGGGGCTAACACTTCCTAGTTATAAATATTGCGGTCAGGGAAATCCGCTTGATAGTAGAGAACCAGCAAATGAATAAGATGCTATTTGAAAAGAGCATGTTACTGTTATGACGAAAGTCCTAGTAATAAATCAATGTGTGATAAAAACATACTGGCCGGTTTAAAAACGAGCAAATCCAAATCACTTGGAGGAAAAATCGCTTAGAATTTGATTGTTAAGCCGGCTATAACTACTAAATACAAACTTCGTGTTGGGGCATCAAAAAACGAGAAAAGGCGTTGAGATGGACTTACAAGTTAGCAGAATAACTTCATAAGCCTATACGAAGAAAGTTCGCTCAACGACGTGTGATTGTTAATGAAACTGATAACTTATGGTTTGGTTTGGTTTGGTTGATATGCAATCGTTTACAAAGTATAATAAAGGTGTAAAATACTTGCTTACTGTTATTGATGTATTTAGTAAATTTGCTTGGGTTGTGCCTGTTTAAAATAAAACTGGTCTAGAAATTACTAAAGCTTTCTAAAATATTATGAGCATGGGAAGACAATGTAAATTGCTGTGGGTTAATCAGGGTGTGGAGTTTTATAACAAGATATTTAAGCAATTTCTTGATGATAACAATGTTAAAATGTATAGCACGTTTAATTTCGGAAAAGCTGCAGTAACTGCACGATTTAATAGAACATTAAAAGGGAGGATGAGGGAATATTTTACAGCAAACAATACAAATACATATTTAGAGGTGATACAGGCGATGGTTGATAAGTAAAATAACACAAAACATCGGAGTATTAAAATGACACCGACTGAAGCAAGTGATGAGGAAAACAGAGGAAAGTTGTATTTCAACTTGAATGGAAAGATGAAAATTAATAAAGCTTTGCCAAAGCTCAAAATAGGAGACAAGGTTAGAATTAGCAAATATAAAAGAACGTTTGAGAAAGGGTATACGTCAAACTGGACGGAAGAAATATTTGTTATTGATGAAATTCAAATTCATTATACAAATGCTGTGACATACAAAATAAAAGATTTAAACAACCACAACATTGATGGAAGCTTCTATGAATTGGAAATGTTAAAAGCTGATAAAAAAATATTCAGAATTAAAAAGGTTATACGACGTGATTATAAAAACAAACAAGAACTAGTTAAATGGAAAGGTTACAATGAGGCTTTTAATAGTTGGGTACCGTTTAAGGAAATTCAAGACATTAAAGTGCGTTAAAGATATGAACATAAAATATATTACTATATTATTAATGGAACAAAAAAGTGTAGAAAAGTTATGCAAAAAACTTGAAGAGTTGAAAAATAAATAAACTATTGCTATTAAGTAAGCTAGGTCAAGTAGAATATGATGTAATTCGTGCTGATTTTCTAGATACTAAGAAAAGTCAAATGAATAAACTAAAACGATTACTATCGGAAATGGATTATTATCTTAAGAAACTTGATGAAAACAGGGAAAAACTTCTCGATTTGAAATGCGAAAAGTGCGCTTGCAGGAAAATAAAATATTCTTTGATGGAGCGTGATATGTATAGTCATGACGAGGATGATTGTCCTGTTCCTTCCGACTTTGTTTGATTGCATTAAAACTATTTTGAAGGGGCGGATAAGTACTTCGACGCTCCAAGGCCGCTTATTTTGAAATCTGGTTAGCCACTTGGCTGGAAGCGTCCAACTGTCTAGATTTGAACTAGATTTGAAAATATCTAGAATAAAGTAACACGTCATATTATCAATTAGTACTATAGAAACTGAGGGTTCTGGGGGAGTTTGTAAAACGAGTTTTAAATTTGTTGGGGTGGGTGGAGGTGGGGGTGAGGAGGGGAGGGGGGCTTAACAACACAGCATCACCTCGGCTTGTAACTGATTGTTGTTTTCGATCAGTTTTCCGGCGATTTTAGCTTGTTTTTCATGCGGTAACACGCAAATCTACCATCTCACCATGGAGGGGACCCCGGTGGAAAAACTGTCCCAGAACCCTCAGTTTTTATACTAAATGTAATCTTAAAATCCCCATTTTGAGTGTTCCAACCTGCAAATATCCATGCACTTAAAACCAGACTATTAACAGCAACATAATCTGCATTTTCTTATTTAAGAATGATGAAACTAAAAATTGTGAAATTATGTACATTTTGTTGACAATGTTATAAATATACTGGCGGTCATTGCAAACGCAGCAGTAGATGATATGGGTGTGCACTTTTATTACTGGAGTAATTTATAATAATCAGAGCATATTTATTAACAAATGCAAACACTGATTGTTTCAGAATTCCTAAACATGGTATATAGTGTTTAATTAAAGTCACACGGGTAGAAAACTACGTTGGTAAGTTTAGGACGCACGACATCTTTTTCAAGCTAAAGTTGTCTCGAGCGCTCGCCTTTTTTTTTATTATCTGGAGCGCTTGACTTTTTATCTCGAGCGCTCGACTTTTTAAACGCTGGAGCTCGACTTTTCAACTCAAGCACTCGACATTTTATCTCGCCTACTTGAACCTATATTGACGTTTACCTAAATCCTCATAGGACGGTAGCGTTTGATGTTTGTCTTTAATCTTGTCGTACCTTTAACTACGTGTACAACCGTAAAAAACAGAATTTTATTTTAAAAAAACAGTCACACATTTTAATACCGGATTATGTCCAACCGTTTTACCGTTCTTAAGAAATGATCCCAACCTCACGTTATCGCCATGCCACACTCAGCTAGAGTTACAAGTGATGTCATCTTATCTTATTGAAATTATCCAAACCAAACTTTATTCCATCAAGATAACGCCATGCCGCACTCAGATAGGATTACAAGTGATGTTATCTTGCTGAAATAACGTCGTGATCTTGTTGAAATAACGTGAGGTCGGTATAATTTCTTAGGAACGTTAAAACGGTTGGACATAACCTGCCAATAAAATGTGTGACTTTTATTTTCTGCTCGTGTGACTTTAATTGAACTCTATACACCATCTTTAGAAATTTTGAGACAATCACTTTTTGCTATTCTGTCCCCTGGTACAAAATTAAAATACTGCAAAGTTGGATATATGAAATACTTCTGCTTATTTTTCCACGACATTTACAGTATCTCATCTCATTATCCTAGTTAGAAACATAAACATGATTACAAAACTGTTATAATAGAAATAAAGAGGTTTTAATAGGGCACTTCAAAGTGAATCCAACAGGAATTAGAACTCAACAGTATAAATCAGTATAAACAGTATAAATCTAGTTTTACAATATAAATTGCAATATGTCACCTTGATATCCTTAGCTATCTGGTGCTATCAATTAAAATCTCAAATAATTCTGTCAAAGTTGTTTTCAAAGAAACAAAATCAATGTTCATAATCAATGCAGAAATTAAATGCATACATATGTTATATACATACCTGATCATGGTATTTGATTGGGGACTACCTTACAGATTCTGTTTATAGATTATGCTACTTACAATATTTGATTTCAAGACAGATGCTTTTAGTAAAAGTTGCATAAAACAACTTTATACATATATTTTTACTGTTTAATGGCTGGCAAAACATAGACAATTATATGAAGGTAATATATTGCAAGTTACATGTAAAAATAGTCCGATATTGATGATATCTAATTCCTGCTAGGTTCCTTGTATAGTGCACTGTTTAAAAAATATCTAATTTGTTGTTTTTTAGTATTTTAGCTTTTATATGATATTTATGATAATTGTAATATTTATGATAATTGTAAGTTCATGTAAACATATTCAGTGTTTGCCGTACTTTTTCCTCCAATCAGACGGTAAGGAATTAAAAAAAATGGCGAACTTATTCGTGTAAATTTCTAACGATCACCAATTTTAACCATTTAATCATTAAGTAATCACGTACTAAATGGCACGCGCTTGTCTGGACAAAAGGAGGCTGATTTAGTAGAAGCGCGAACGTGTTAAGAGGCGTGGTTTCGTAGAAGCGCGGGGAAAATGTAGGGCAAACACTAAGTCAGTTAGTTGATTTTTTTACTTATCCTACTTTTAACTTTGTTATTTGTTGAGAGTACATTCACCTTAATATCCTTCAATTTTAAAATATGCGCTTATTATTATAAATTACTTGAGCAATAAGATTTAACACCCATATAATCTACTGGTGCGTTTTCTTTTACCGCCATGTATCAATAGCGATACATCAGGGCTAAATGACGTCATAAATTGTGTAAACATTTTAAGAGGATGTTCGAGTTAACAAACCTATTGTATAAACATTTCAAGAGGATGTTCGAGTTAATAAACCTACATTTATATTTTGCCATATAAGTTGCGAATTGTTTTATCAAAACTAAGACTATCGTCGTATTCACTGCGAATTGAAACTGGGCGATTAGAAAGAAACCAACGTTATTGTACCATTTGTAATTGTAATGGCATCGAAGATGAATACCATTTTGTTTTGATTTGTCCTGTATATGATAATATAAGAAGAAAATACATTAAAAAGTACTATTATAAACGTCCAAGTGTTTTAAAATTCATAGAGCACGTAATAAAAACACGTAATAAGAAAGAGTTGTTTAATTTATCTTGGTTTATAAAAGAAGCATTGATTCTCGTAATGATTTATTGTTTAATCAAAACTAGGTTTATCCTCCAATGAAAACTATTATCAATTAATTAATTATGTTATTGCTTTTGTGATAATGAGAACAAAATTGTCTTTTTAATTTAATATTTAATTTAATTTGCGTAAGTTAAAGTTCAGTTTCATTTCCACATATTTATTCAATTATTTAATATTTCAAATTATTCAATAATACAATTTATATGAAACTAGTGTGCAAAATTATGTTTTTGTTCTTTGTTTGTTTTGTTTATTCTGTCACGAATATGTTTGTATATTGTATATGATGATAAACTTGTAAAGTTTAAATCAATAAAAAATATCTGTCTGTCTATATGTATACCGTGTAAGCAATCTCATTAAAATCAAATCCTAATTACGCTTAGTTACTAGCGTAGAGTATCGTAGCGTCATAAAGGGTCTGATTTTAATGAGATTTACCGTATTGACCGTGTATGTAATGAAGCGCTTGTCAGAAATCATTGATCATTTCAATTTATTTTTAGAAACATACTATAACCTTCTATGCATATATACTGTGTAATATATGAACTTGCAGGGGCGGATCCAGGATTTCAGCTTAAGGGGTGCATAAGATTTTGGTCAATTTTCGGGTCCGTCTCTAGCCTCATAAAACGGTTACGGTAGTGCATTGATAGGGTAAAAAAAGTCCGTTTTCAAATAAAAGGATTTAACAATGTGTTATTTAAACCACTCATTAGTCATTATGCGTCGAGCGAGCGAAGCGATCGAGATTTTTTTTATACTGAGGGCGTGCATCAAAATTGTTTGATATTTTATCTACAGTAACATGGACATACATGTATGACCCGGCGCGCCCCCTCGCCCCCTCTGTATCCCAGTCTGTATCCGCTATTGTGAAGGACGACAATGCAATTATATGTACTTACATGTAATGTTTAAACATGCAATGAACCATTTATTATAATCAGTTGTAAACATTCAAAAGGTGATATTTACACCCCCCCTCCCCCCCCCCCCCCCCCCCACTCCCTATCCGCTTGTGTGAAGGGTGACAATGCAATTATATGTACTTACATGTAATGTTTAAACATGCAATAAACGATTATTATAATCAGTTGTAAACATTCAAAGGTGATATTTACCATCATAGACCTCTATATCATATTTTGCAATATACATTATTTTGCAATATACATAAAATATTGTGCCAACGATGTGTACGATATGTAGGCCGACATTGTATTTTAGTGACAGGTACATCATTTCACTATTTCTGGTTCCGGTGTCCTTAGATATCACTTTGACGATTTTGTTGCTGTTAATAGTTTGTGTTTTAAATGGATAGTTAAGTTATGGCTGAGACACTCAAAGTGTGGATTTTAAGATACAAATTATGTCCCCTGGTACAAAAGAAAGATTCAAAGTTGGATATCTCAAACAATTCAGCATATTTTTCCATGAAACTTGCAGTACTTCATCTCATTATCCTAGTTAGAAACATAAAAATGATTTCAAACTGAAATAATATAAATAAAGACGTTTAAATAAGGCACTTCAAAGTGAATCCAACAGGAATTATAACTCAACTGTATAAATTTAATTTTACAATAAAAGTTGCAATATGTTACCTTGATATCCTTATCTAGCTGGTGCTATCAATTAAAATCTCAAATTATCCTGTCAAAGTTGTTTTTAAAGAAACAAAATTAATGCAGAAATTAAATACATACATATTTTATTTATATACCTGGTCATGGTATTTGACTGGTCTCTCACTACATGTACACATTCTATTTACCAATTATGCTAATCACAATAGTTGATTTCAAGCATGGTGATTTAAGCAAAAGATGCATAAAACAACTTTGTCCATATTTCTTTTACTTTGTAATGGCTGGCACAACCTAGACAATTGTATCAAGGTAATATATTGCGAGTTATATGTAAAAAAAATAATCTGATACTAAATAGTTATTGTTACGAGTAAAATGTTACAAGAAAGAAACAAAACCAGCAACTCAAAAATATAATTAACAGGTTTATTTACAAAATATTCACTTACAGAATACACAGATCCATTTTTTCATTAATATCTAATTTTTTAATTAAGTTCAAATAAAATTATCTAATGTTCCTTTAATTCACATTAGCAAGTGTCTCTTTAATCCAAAACAGTAAGTGTCTCTTTAATCCAAAACAGTATATGTATCTTTAATCCAAAACAGTAAGTGTCTCTTTAATCCAAATGTTAATTGTCCTTAATCTAAATTAATTTCCAAATATATCGCGTTTAGTCAAACACATTTAAATCTATACTATTTTTAACTTTCTTCAAGGCCAAATCAATACTAAACTTGCAATCAACATGTACACACCGAGACACATGCAACAATATATACCGTCAGACATAGGTAACAATAGGATAATTATGATAGTTTTGCGATATACTCTAAGTTTCATGTAAACTATCTAATTGTGTTTTTACTTATCCTTACTTATCCTACTTTTTAACTTTGCTAATTTGTTGAGAGTACATTCACCTTAAAAGTGTTACAATACCATTTTTCTCTCTAACGGTCTCACACCTCTATTATCTCCCCCTGAAAGCTCACGGACC